>VXBC01005990.1:545647-688222 GCA_013399945.1 Ploceus nigricollis | reverse complement strand
AGGGGAAGGGGAAGGGAAGGGAAGGGAAGGTCTGTGGCACAAGCAAATACCACCTAAATATATCCACAGAAAATGTTTTCATCTGCTATAAGTTTTGATATGATAGTCTATATTTTGACTCCAGAGTGTGATGACTATATAACTTTTCATATGACTTTTATTTTTTCCTGTCAAGGTATATTATTTTAAGGGTGACAATAACTTGGCTTCAAATGAGGTGAAACCATCACAGTGATAAATGAGTTTCTTGAGGAGGGCGGTTATACCCTGGGAATACACTTTGAAAGACCACACACCTCTGCTTAACTAAGCTTGTTAGCTTTACAACACATTACAAATACTCCTTCTAATGCACATGGCAGTGTAAAGACCTGAGCACTTGACTTTTGAAAATACAGTGTATGTGCATGGGGAGATTAGTGTTGGTTTTCACACCGGTCTTTTGTGCAAGTCGGCTGTTTGACAGATGAACACTACCTTTGTCCCTTTCTTGTTGTATGAGTACTTTTTTAATATTTTAATTTTTTTTCTTTTTTGAGCCACATTCAAAAAATACAGGTCAGGTTTTGACATGAAACTTTTAAATGCAGTCATCAGAGACCATCTCATTTATTTGCTGGGTAGTTCATGTTCCAATACAGGAGGAAAAAAATACCAACTAGTATGAAATTTTTAGAAGCATGCTGCAAGATTTACTTCTACTCTTTCACAGCTTTTTTGTAATTGTTGAAGTAATGGCCCTGTAAATCTTTGAGACTTACATCAAAAAATACCTGTGTGATGCTTTACTCCATTATCTGCTTCACACAATGACTTTAAATAAGCTAATAGGACAGCTAGAAGATAGATTTTTTTTTTTTCTTACCATTTGTTTTCTTCTTCAAGGAGTTGCCTGAGGGACAAACAGACTTGATTTTTCTTATGATTAGATGCTGAAAGGGTGGCAGAGATGGTATGTTTAGTAATGTACTTTCTCTAGTAGTGTTAGAAATACTAAGTTAAACTACAGATTTGACTGAGATACCCAAACCCCTATTCCTAAAGCCCAGCCTCTGATAGATACATTTTTCTTGTTCACTTAGTCTCCCTCTATTTTCATGCCTTAGGAGAATGCTTTCGGGGCTAAGCAGACCTAAATGTAATGCAAATGGAACCCAACCGTCAGGGACAGATTTTCTGAGAAAAACGTCTTCTGAGGTGCTCAGAAACTTTTTAGAATATTAACTATAGTGGAGTCTGAGAGCCTCTCAGGTGAATAATAATTCTCCATGGTGAATAACTAGGTTAGCTCAGTGCTGAGGCACTGGAGCTTTCTTTGTGCCAGCCAATGTAAGCCCAGGGGACCCATCTGCTTGAGCAGTGGTGTTGGAACACTGGATGCAACAGGACCTGCTGTGGCACTCTGACTCCTGTGCAGTGAAGCTGCAAAGCCTATCCAGGAGCATTAGAAGTCAGCCAAGATTTGGAGGCAGTAGAATCATTGGAGATTTTTCTCTGTGTGGTCCCAAACCCCCCTTATCCTGGACAGTAGCAAACTGGTTGTATTTGGAACCAGGGCTCCCACTGCCAGGAAAGCTTTGAAGTTAAGGAGGAAAAGTTTTCGCGGTGGGACATCTCCCTTCTGAATTGCAGCATGTCAACACTTTCAGAAGTGAATGCAAACCCTCTCCTCTGTGCAGGTCATCTTAAACCTTCCCTCCCCCCCCATACCTTTTGACGGATATTTGGAAAACGTTTGAAAGAAGGGAAAGGGAAAGAAACAGATCTCATACAAAACCTTGGCGTGAAAGAGACCATCTTCACATGTGTCTCTCCTCTTTTATTGTCGCTTTCTGGCACCCTGAGGTCAGAATTGGAGTGCTCCGGGGAAGACATGAGCAGCCCTGGCTAAGCAAGCCTGGCACTGCAGCCTTCCCAGCCCTCCTGACCCCTCGGCTGCAGGGGCAGCCTGGCTCCCTGTGTGCTCCTGCTGGAAGGCTCTGAATCAGTAACAGCAGCACCCACCACTGCTCCCACTGGGACAGGTTTGCTGTGTGCTTGCAGGAGACAGGACACACGTTGAGATAGCCAGAAGTGGGAAACCAGAGTTAGCCCAAATACTTGCTTCTTCTTGGACACAACCTATATATATTTAAAAATATAAAAGTCTACATGAAATTTCTTTGTTGTTTGTTTATGAAGGATGGGGCCGGCCCATGGGGATGCATGCCAGATACAACACAGGCAGGTGCTGTGCAAACTTCCCACCGCAGCTCAGCCAGTGCCCCTCAGTCCAGGCTGGCTGTGGTCTCAGGGCCCTCGTGATGGACGGAGTGGTGTTTTTATGAAGTGCTTGATGGTGGCTGCTGCCCGTTCCCACTTGCTGTACGCCAGGAGAGCAGAACACTGAGCCATTCTGCCCCAAGTGTCTGCACTAACACCCATCAATTAGCACCTGCTTTTCAGGGCGGCCTCTCCCTACCCACGCAAGTGCTCCTGGCTGCTCACACCTGCTGAGGCCAGCCCTGCATGCCACACACAGGCAGTGGGTGAAGCTGGGTCGAAAGCTGATTGTAAATCAAGCCCTTATTTCACCTAGTTTCATCCCACTCGCTGAAAAACAGCTTTTGCATTGGCATGAGAACTGGGCTGATGGCCACCAATATTTGGAGTGAAAGTGGCATTCATAAAGCTCCTGGCCGGGAAAGGCGGCTCAGCACCTCAGCCGGCTGCTGCGAGGGGAATGCTGCCTCCTGCCAGGATGCGCTGGGCTCAGATGAGAGCTGCAATCCAGAGCTGCTCTGCAACTATTTGCTTTTGAAGTGTTGGGGTTTTTTTTTTTTTTTTTTTTAGAGAGCTGCCACCAATACTGACTGGAAAACATCCAGATGTTTTCAGGATAAGGACTTTTCCAGGAGTTAGCTCTCATCTTTTTTGCAACAGCAAGTCCCCAGGTGCAGCTGTGCCTGGAGCACTGATTCCTGATGACAGTGGTGTGAAAGGCTGTTTCTGCAGGGTTTTTGGAGGCTGTGATAGTCTACTGAAAAGCCTGAATTTCCTGGCACCCATTTGCTGAGGTGGAGCCCAAGCTGCTACAGCTCTTGCAGAATCAGACCCAGAAGCTTCTATGCCTTTAACTTCAAAGCACTGCAGCATCTGTTCAGTTAGCTCGTCCAAAAGAAATGCAGTTTGTGTGCTTTGAGATGCTCCACAACATGAATCAAAGTGCACTTAAGTGGGCACCACCAAAAGATTACCTTGAGAAATGTTCATTCCTGACCTGAAATAAACCACCCTTTGGAATATCTCTAAGGCTATTAGGAAGATTATCTTCCTTTATTTAGCCCATGTTGAGTACCCCATCTGTGCCTCAGTTTGGCCTTTTTGTGCTTTGAACATCTTTGGCTTTCTATTGTAGTCTAAAAATTTAAAATATATTTGTGATGTGCCCTTTATTCAACCTTCAGTTGAAAGGAGGCAGTGCCTCCTTTTCCGTCCTTCAGTGGAATGACTTTGTTGCTCTATCCCTCTTTCTTTTTTTCTTCTCTGATGTACATCCTTTTCTGCCCTTTCTTATTTTCCTTATTTTCCCCTTTATATCACTTTTTTCCTTTTCCTTCCTGATCTTCAGTCTAATCTTTTGTTTGAGATTGACCTTTCTAAGCATATAAAGGATTTATACATGCCCAATATAAGTAATCTTAATACTAGCTTCTTACTATTCATCATAGATGCTTCTTGGACATGCTGATTTATTTACCTTATGCTTAAATTATTTGATTTTTGGACAGACTTGTAATTTCATTTGTTTATTTATTTATGCACTTGGACTGTTTATAAATGCAAAATACTATGCTGGCAGTAATATACATGAAGCTGACTTTGCAAGTGTAGTTCAAGAGAAGGTTTGGAAATATTGACTGAAGACACTTACTTGCAACTGGTCAGGAAATAGTCTTTTTTTCCTCTTTCAGCGGAGAGTTAAAAACAATAAGGCTTTTTAATCATCTAAGTACTTCTTTGGTTATATTGGAAAAAAAATCTCCTGAAAAGAAAATGTTAGCATTTATACGTGTTGTTTTCATAAAGAACTACCTCAGTAATTTTGTCAAAATGGATGCCATTCATGGAGTTTTACACTTCAGCAAAAAGCACCTTTCCATTAAAACCTCTGATGGAAATTCTTGACCAAATTGAGTCAAAAAGTTCATCCTTTTTTAGCACAGCTGCCAATGGTCATTTTACAATTTGGTCATTAGATGGTGCTCAAGAGATTAAATTCATGCTTTAGGTTGTGTTTCCAGTTTTTCTTTAAGAAGCTGTAGAAGAGATGCAGATTCTATTTCTTTCTTCAGAAAATATATGCAATGTGTATCTCTGGACTAAATAGTGGAAAATTTACTCTTCATTTTGATGGATCAAAGTCTTTACTGATTAAGTGGTGTGATGGAGAACAGATATTGAGAACTACCACACTGTTAGACCCAAACTGAAAAAATAGTCACTCTTTGGCTATGTCAACTAATCAATAAAATTGTCATATTAAAATCAGTGGGCTTTTGACAAAGATCTAGCAAGTGCTTTTGTTATGATGTGGGACATATCTGAAGCTTGCTTCTTTTGGTTAAGAGCATTTAAAGAAATTCAATAAGCAGGGCATATTGAAATATTTCTGCTCTTTACAATGTGTATAAAATTTTTTAATGAGAAAGTTTTCATTGTGAACCAGTCATTTCCATGATGACTTTTATTAGAAGTAAGGCTGGACAGAAAAAAAAGTTATTTTTGAAAATTTACCATATTTCTAAATAACGCTCCAAAGTGAATACACCATGAAGATTGGTCCCTTCACATAACGTAACTAAGTACTGCTCTGGGGTTTTAATTACTATAAATACTTGAGGGATGGTTGTTTTCACAGCATTTTCTCTCAGTGCTGCTCATAGCCATGTTATAGTGTGTTGCATGCAGACTTTTGATCTTGTTATGCCTCTGCTTTGAGCTGCAGATTCCCAAGGTGGGAGTGCACCATCTGCCACACAGACTCTGAAGGACAAGTAATACAGATGGAGAGTGCTGGAGTGGTACCACAAGGAACGGTGTGACCTCAAAATGTATTGACTTGGAGATATCAAGCAGGGAAATATATCCTGCTCATTACTTCCTCACATCTTCATTAAGCAATTGTTGCAAAAAGAAGACATTTTTTCTACAGTATATTTTGTCATTGTTATGTTCTGAATGGTGTCCCTGAGGAGGAAAGCCAAATGAACCTGTTATTTATTTCCCTTTTTCTGTGCCTGTGAAGCATGAGCTCTAAGCTGTGCATTTGAGCAGTACAATTTAAAAAACAGCCTTATATGCATTTGTTTGTCATGAAGTTTGGCTGGTTTTTTTGAAAGTATCGGGGCTTCCACTGATGTACCAGCAGAGATTTAATATTTAGCCAGGATTCTCACACAATTAATTTTTTAGCATTTGACATTACCACTAATATTCCAGGCTTTTAAAAAAATTATTATATTTTTTTTTCTTTCACCTGTTGCATATTATAAACCTAAAATAATGTTGGTGACAAAGTACCAATGATATAGTTGCCATTAAAAGACGTTGAGAGCATATTGCCCATAACCTTTTGTTAACATCAAAATCCATAATAGATCAAAAACTTACAGGTATAAGGACCTTTCACAGCCTTAAACAAAAACTAGAAGGTAATTAGCACTTGATATAAGGATATTTTTCCCTGCTGACCACCTTAATTTTCTGGCAGAAAATATTAACAAGTCTTGAATGTATTTTCATGTTAATTGTTGAACAAAAAGCTATATAGATAAAACCTCAAAATTATTGTTAAGGAAGAATAGTGGTTGTGCGTACTGATTAGGTGGAAGATATAGCTAACATCTTAATAGGAAAATATTCCATACTGCAGCTTATCCTGAAACCACATACGAAGAATCCCAGTTAGTGCCTTCAGTAATTTGGCTTTTCTCTGTGATAGTGGTTGCAAATTTAATGTCATAGAGATCAAAAACTACATAGCTTGCATTTTTATTATGCTGTTTATTCCCACTTTATCCAATTAATTTCTAGGTAAAAATCAATGGGAGAATGTTTCCTTAACAGGGAAGTCGAACTAAGATCATATTTGGAAGTGGGGGATAAAGGCATTTGTCAAAGTATTTATCATGTTTATTCACAACAGTTATGATGAAAAGGTTTTCCAAACAAGGAACACTTTGAAACATTTTCCAAATACATCTGCATTCTCAGCTAATTTTCTTTACTTCTGGAGACTGATTACAAGAATGAATTTCATTTTCTGCATTATTCTAGATGAAACTAATTGGATTGGTTCATAACTTGGTGTTCAGTTTCTAGTGTTATTTGGGCTTAGTCCATTAATGGACTTGAAATTTAGGACAAAAAATGGTTCTCTGCTCATGATTCCATTTAAGCAGTGGCAAAGGGAAGCAGATATACTGCATGTTAGCTAGAACCTGCAGCTTCTCTTTATGTTCCACATCAGCTAGTGTGAATAACTGCAATCAAGCCTGGCAATGACAAATATGAGTTACATTGACTTGTCCTCACTTAGAAATGAACATTTTTTAGCAAGTTAAATGTGAAATGCTTTTTCATCCTGATAAGCACACATTTCCAGCTACTGGGGGTTTGTTACCCAGAGGTGACAAACGTTAACTCTCCAAATGTCTATGCTGACATTTGAAGAGTTAACAACTACATAAACTGAGAATAAAATGTGTAATTGAGTGCAGAAGACAGGTTTGGCACCTAAATCCATTTTCTCTCATACTCTTTCCCATTAGTCTCCTTAGGTATTAAAGACCAAAGGGTTCAATGAGGATCTATGTGGGAACTCTACAGATGAAGACACTTGTAGGGGAACATTTTTAATTCATCTCATCTCATCTCACAGAAGTGCTGGAGAAAGGAAAGACTGCTCACTGAGGTGCTTGTCCTGGTCCCTCAGTCACTCCTGTTGCATCACGTGAGCATGCCTGAAAAACCTTATGGGTCACTATTAAATAATAAAGGGAAATCAGGAATTCTGCACTCATGTCCTTAGTGTTGACCCACAGCTTGTGTTCACTCTCTCTAAGTTCAGCCCCTTAGCTGAAGTGTCTGATTCTCCAGGGCTGCCCATGAAATTCAAAGGAACAGCTAACTCCAGGCAGCAGTTCAATGGACAGTCTTCACCCATATTAACATAAAATAAATCAGTGCCTCTATCTTTTCATGGTGCAAGAGGATTGCTGTTGAAAACAATCATTTAGGGCCAAAAACTGCTATCTACAATCCATTACACCAAGTATAATTTATTAAACTAAAGGCTTAGGGAAAGGGCTATGTTCGATAGATCTAAGTGACAGACTACAGTTCCAAAATACAAAAGAATAAGAAATTGCTAAAAAAAATTGAAGACGAGGTGACTCTTTATTTGTTTGTTTGATTGCTTTTTGGCAGCCTTCACAAAAAAAAAAAAAAAGCAAAAAAGTTCAGGGTAATGGAGAAGTCAATGAGAGTTTTACCATAGTTGTTATTGTTGAAAAAGCAAGAAATATTTGTGTTGCCAGGTAAGGATGTACCAGAAGGCATTAAGAAACATTAAAGTCCTTTTTTTTTCCTTATTTTTCCTCCTCTCCTGCATTTACACAACTAAATTAACACTGTGCATTTCAGGGGATAAAGACCAGGACCCTCTCACCTTTGCAGCTGCACTTGTGCAATAGCATAGCTGCATGTGACCTGGTGTTTCAAGGTAACTCATGCAAGTAATTAGAACATCATATTGACAGAACCTTCTTTCTTTTTTCTGGTTTCTTTTTTTCTTTTTTTGCTATTGGAACCCAGGGCAAAGGGAATATTTCTCTGTCTGCCCTGAGGGGTTCTGACTCCCAGGGAAGCACTGACTTTGACCCTCATTCATGGAGAAAGCTTCCAAAACCTCAAGATAAAATAGAGACCACAAAAGTGTGAAATAGATTGAAGAGAGTAANGATCAGTTATTGGGTTAAAAGGGAAAATAATCTAGGTGTCATTTCTTAATTGGGTAGTTTAGTTTTAGTTCAGCCTTAAGAGACCTTGCAACTGTACATCTGGGGCCATTGTTGTGCTGTTTTCCTGCATGCAAGGTCTGGTGCAGATGGCATGCTGAAGTTTTGATAAGATGACAATAAAACAGAAGCTGAAGACTGAAAAAGTCCAATGTGTCTCTCATTCCGGACACAAAACTGCTCTGGGAGGGCTTCTCCCGTTAGGGGAGCCCCCAGGGAGAAGCCCAATGTGGGGCCAGGGAAGCCATATTTTGCTTTCTTTCTTTTTTTTTTTTTTTTTAAGGGTGAGTAATGCACAGAATAATTTGAGAAAGTCAAGTTACATAAATCACCAGGAACCAGAAACTCTCATTTGAGGATTTGTAGTGCCAAGGAAAAGAAATAATGGTGAGAACTTGCAATAAATAATTGAAAGTAGAAAGTTTTTTTGTAGTCTAGAAAGATAAAAAGTTGAGTAAATATAAAATAATACTAAGGGGAATTTTGGAAAGTACAGACTGAATGCCTTACTGATGTGTGTGTAGTATATAGATGTTTTAAGATCAAGGTCATGCCAAGACAAATCCTGCCTTGAAAACTTTTACATTTTTCACATCATGCGAGAACAATATTGGGTTCTACTTCCATAAAAATATTCCCATTCTTACTTGCTGACATACACTGCAAAAACTCTCTTGTGGTTCATATTGCTCCATTACTGTAAAATACGCACAGGCGGGAATGACCTTTCCTAGATGGAAACGTTACTGACGTGGGTACCTGGCCCACAACAGCACCCACAGCCAACGACCGTTTGAAAAGACAATGCTGTCCATTCCACAGCTATCTACAATGTTTTCAAGTGAAAGCATTTCCAGGCTTGGATTCTCTTTAACAAATGATAACTCAGAAGGAGTACATTACTCACACTATTTCTCGGTAGACTATAACCAATTGTGTGTTCAGAGTAACCCAACCCAAGTGAACTACCCTTAAAAGTGCAAGCCAAGCTGATCTAAATGCAGGGGGTTTGGAACAGATGAAAGAAGGTTGTGAAAATAAGATCCTTTCAAGGGAAACAAGACAATCAAAATGCACACTGCCAATCAAAATACCCTGTCCTGATCCAAAACAAATTAAAGAAAACACCCAAATGAACATTGTACATTAAATCTTGTATAGCCCCATCAAGATATATTGTCTTAACTCATTTTCCACATCCAGTCAGGGCAAGACTGGCAGCACAGATTTCTGGGTTAATTCTCAAAGAATGAAAAATCCTTAATTAGAACTGGCACTAAGGATTGGCCCACAAAAATGCTTCTCTGTGGCGTGTTGGAAATGAGGACAAGAAAACAATAATTGGAAAGTGTGGGAAAAGAGCAGAAGGATCACTTTCAGCATTAGTGTTTAATAGCAATTGGCAGTAAGGTTAGCATGGACAATATAATACCAAGTTGGATCTTTCAGAGAAGGAAGCTGGAGGAGCTGTTCTGTTCCCCTTCAGGCACCCTTTAGGTACTTGTTTTTGAGGTGGTTCCAGTTGTACTTGGTTGTCTCTTACAAGTTTCTGTCACCCATTTCACTTTAATGCTCCAGAGACTTTTTTTTAAAATTATTTTTCTACAGTCTGCCATTTATGATAATGAAATATTTCACTCTCTCCTCTCAAACTTTATAAATTCAGTTTTGCCTGCAAAATGTGTAGCTCATTTTTAAAAATAAAAACCACTTTTGTTCTTATTTTGATACTTTTCACATGCCATTTTAAAAAATATTTCCAAAAAGCCTACTGATGCAACGTAAGTCTTCATTTTTATTTTTTCGTTCACAGAAGCAAAAGAAAAGTCCTACTGGTGTGTGTGAAACTTTTCTATATTCCATGCAAGCTGCGCTGCTCACATTTTTGAAGTCTTTCACTTATGAAAGAGAGAAACATTTTTTCCTTCTTCAGACTGAATTCTGACCTTGATGCTCAACAAATAAAGTACACATTGTTGACTCTGCTTCTGTTGACTCCCAGCTTCACACACTGGGATGTATTGATTTTCTGTGAATGACAGTGAAGTGCGTCTATTGATCTGGTACACCTGGCAAGATGCAACTGGTGTTCTAGGAAGCAGATCTGCTAAAATTATCAGGATTTCTCAGAGTTAGTATCTGCAGAGGAGTCTAGAGATCTCTAATGAAATCTTGCTTGAGTAGAGATAGGTGGAACAATTGAGTTTAATCTTGTAATTTCTGATTTCTCTCCAACACTGGAAAGCAGCTCTTCTAAAGTGACTGCTCCTGATCTTCCTCATTTTCTGGTCCCCTACAAAAACTGCTCCAGAGATATGGAAAAGCATATTCTCCCCATCTTGTTTGCTTAAAGAAAGCAATGAAGTGTTGCCTGTGTTGGGGTGGGCTTGCTCTGTTTCATCTAGCCAGCAGCTTGGCAAACCTCAGCTTGTTTCTTCCAGGCCACTGGTGACTCCTGGGGCCTCCTGACTTTTTTTCAGTTCTCCTGCAGTTTTTTGATTCTGCTCAAAATTTTTATTGTTCATGTAATTGGAAGACAGATTTTAGGTTGCCTGGTAGTGTTGCCATAACTGTTAAAATGGATAGTTCAGAGTTTTAACAAGTGAATCCCTGAACCGTATTTTGAGAAGGGGCAAATTAACAATGTCTTTTCTTTCTTCTCTCTTTTTCCATACAAACTCCTGCCAAGTTGATCCCACAACGTCATCATGATACCAGTTCATAAATTATTTTATTGTCATTCCAAATCCACTAGATCAGGATACCTTGGAATTATTTTCTTTGACATTATTGATTTTTGTATCAGGAAAAGCTTGTTAACAGTCAGAGTAATTACCCATATCAAACAAGCTATCTGCAGATGAGGAAAGACTATGATAATCAAAAGGACTGAAAAATTAAATGTGTCAAAATAGGTGAGGATAACATCAGATGATCATTCTCCTTTCTAAGAAGACATTTGATGCAAATATTTAGCAAACATTTCTGTTTCATCTTGTATTTAGATTAGCACTTGCAATTATCTAGACACTGTTGCTTTTCTCTTGTGGCATTTTGAACTTTAGATTATTAATTATATTAGGTTAATAATTAACAGTTTCAATTAAAATAATGAAATCAAAGAATATTAAGCTATACATTGTAAACTTGGTGCTCTATTTTATAAGTACACAGGAACCTCTTGACACAAATGTCCTTTAGGCACAACACAAAAAATTAACACATTGCAATAGATACATGTCTGTTACTCATTTAGTTATTTTTTTCAAGGGTGAATTAAAAGAACTTCCATGTACTTTTTAGAGAAATAACATCCTTGGAATATTTTCTTTATATGTATAAAGAATAGAGTAAGTAATGTGAGAGATCATCTTTTAAAGGATGAACTATACACATTCCAGACAAAAAAGTCCAGTAGACTAGTAAATATAAATCTGAATAATGAGACTTAGTATAAAACTATACAAGATGTAAAATGGCAAAACACCTTGAAATTTATGAATATTCTTAAGGTGATAATTTCTTTTTTGGCTTAAAAAGCCTTTTTAATTTATTTTGAGTACTCTTCAAAGTACTCAAAATACTCTTAAAAGCTGGCAAATGGATCTCCAGTATTTTTCACCATGTTGTGGATTGCAAGACTACAGTATATGGAGAGCATTGCCATTGAAGAATGTATAGAAAGCCATTGATCTCGGTCCATAAATAAAAATGAGGGAAATAATAAAATGATGGGGAGTTAGGGAATGCGGTGTGGCTTTGGCCTTATTATTTTACAGGGTGATGTACAGAACAAAAAAATTAGGCAGAGCTTCTGCGTCTGTGTGGTCCAGCTCTCAGCTGTGGTCTGAGTCAACTGATTTGATGCTGGAATAAGCTGCCTGTCTCATATTCATGGAATGAGAAAAAAGCCCAGCCCTGGAATATGGTACAACACTGTACTGTGACGTCTCTCAGGTCGCACCAACTGTGTTGTAAAGGATGTGAAATAGCAGAAATTTCTTGCAAAGAAAGGATATTTTGACTTGTGGAAGTTAAAAAATGTGGTTTAAATTAGCTGAGAAGACCTGTTTGAATGAATGTTTTAGAGTGTCTGTTTTCTTCCTAAAAACTGACATTGAAGAAATTTCCACAGACTCTACCCACTAAGCACTGACATACTCAGTGTTTTTGCAGGGATTGCTTCAATTCCATATGACATGTTTAGGTCAAAAATACCTGCCTGCAACGTAACTTTGCTATCATTAACAGCAGTGCAACTTCCACTGAAACCACCATGGCATATTACACTTGATGAAACATCTATTGCCGGTTTTAAGTTTCAGTCTTCATTCCTGATTGCTCCCCAACCAGGACTTACATGCTTGGTTTGACACAAGAGATGTTTAGCAGCATGCGTTCCTCTCTCTAGGTACCCAAGTGTGCGTGCAAGTTGTTGTCAGGAATAGCCTTTGTCACCTCTTGCAAAGAGATGCCAACCACTTTGATCCTGCCTTAAAAACTAAAAATTATAGAGCTTGAGGGAAAATCTGCTTGTTTCCTATATAGCTTTCTGTGCTTTTGTCCCTTTAAAATAGTCTGAGCGTGTAGTAATTCTCAGTACGACTTTTACAGTGATGGTCATGAAGGCTACAGCCAAAGAGCTACCTCTGAATCCATTAATTCTTTTCAGCCATTTATTTAGATAAAAGATCCAACACTTGTCACTGATCCTTAACGACCCCTCTTGCTCTGATTTAATCTGTTGGATTTCAGAATATGCCTAGTTTACCAGCAATAAGGAACTGCAAAATTTCTAGTCTGTCTGGCTTCTTCCTGTATCTTTTTAGTTTTCTCTGATATATTAAAAATATATATATTCTTACTAAAAAACAAGCAGTGCATATAGCTTCTTTAATAACTCTAGGGAATGCTGGTTATCAGGGATTCTCAATTTTTTTTTTTTTAGCCTGTCTCCAATATTCTGTTTCATATAGTTTTACAGCCACAGAGTTGGAAATCCAGAGGCTGTGACTGAAAAAAGGGTGATGAAAGCTTGGGCTTAAGATAAAGGCCAAAAATTAAACAAAAGGAATGGCTCCTTACCACAAGTAGTTTTTCAGCTTAGCAATGAGGAGGTGCTGCTTACCCAGCTCCTCGGGTTGCTCAGCAATTAGGTGGTTTGTACTGTGTGAGCCATCTATGCCTGGTCTCCCTAGGATTTCTTACAGTACACACTGTAGTAATATTTGGGAACTAACAGAGGTTGGTGGTTCATTTCTGTGGCTACATAAAAGTTGGATCAAGCCTTTTCTGTGTTGTAAGCAAACATGAATCCAAATTCATTTTTGGTTGTGTCCAAGATGAGTAAAAAGTCCCATGAAAGGAAAGCTTAGTGCTGCAGCAGGGTGGGATCTCACAAAAGATGGTATAGGGGGATGGGAAAGGTTGACAGAAACCTGATATGGTAAAAACTAGCAGAGGTGGAATTGGAAGATGGCCTTGGTCTTTTGAAGGTGGGGGATTGTGACTTTTGCTGGATTCATTCCCTTTTTTTGCCTTTCTTTTTGCCCAGCAGTGAGTCCAACCATCTCTTCACCTTGTTGCAGTAGGAAAAGTGGCTGCTGATGTACATCTGCTGCCTACCAAGGTGGCAGTCTGTTTCTCCAGCTTTGGGCCTCATGCCACTGCTTTTCTCACCATCCTCTTCAAGCAGGTATAGCCTCCTTTGAGCCAGTGGCTGTGGACGAGGTCTACACCTTTTTTCCTTTGTTCCTCTGTTCTCTCCCTATCTAACTCACAAATCTCAGTGGTGGCAGGGATTCTCAGTGGCAGGTCCAGCCAGAAAGTAAATCCCAGGATTCAAACTGTTTTGCCATTGCACAGAACTGGTCTTACAGAAATGGCACAAACATGACTGCACTGAAATGCAATTCAGACTTAATTTCATATTTGCCTAGTTGCTATTGGCAAAAATACTACAGCAATGCAATGCAATAGAAGATAGATAGATAGATAGATAGATAGATAGATAGATAGATAGATGATAGATAGATAGATAGATAGATAGATAGATAGATAGATAGATAGATGTTGATTCAGTACCTTGCCTTAAAATATTGCTTTGGTTTTCTTTTTAAATAATGACATATACATTGTTGATAAATGGTTTTCTTTTTATTTTTCTCTTTTGAGTAACAAATCAGATATGTCCCACCACTAATCTCCCACCACATGTCCAAGAATCCAATCTTTCTGTTTCTTCATGGTTGCTTGCTAATACATTGGCTTCATTTGTATCCAGTACTTTAAAAAAACAACTTCTATCAACAAGCTCCATGGATTGAACAATCCACAGCCTAATCCCCTACAGCCTGGGGTGGGTTATTCAAGCTCTGGATCACTATTGCTGACATTTCCTGCTGCAACACAGTGCCCTGCAGAGCTTGGCAGGGTAAATGCTGCTTGCCAGTCTCTTGTTTCTCTTTAAAGGAGCTATCTGCAAAAGTCCACTTACTAAAGCTTTAAATGTACACAGCCAAACTTGTGACTTATGTTATCAACAGCTTTGATTTCTGAATGCTTAAATTCTCTGTCATAACCTGCTAATATGCAGTTGAGAACTGACTGAAAAAATAAAAATAACCCATTAAATATGATGACAGAGGAAAGCAGCTGACTAGTAAGAAAAGCAACTTTGGGAGGGTTTTTAAAGGCAAAATAAAGCCAGAACTGTGAATCAGAAGCTCTGCTCAACCCACATTAAGTCTCAAAGGGGCTGTAGGTTAAAATGGGTGCCCTAAAAAAGAGGAGACAAAGGGACCACAGAAAATACAGTAGAACACAGTAATTCAGAATAGAATGAGTACCCATATATAGGCAACCTGAAGACAAGAATAAACAACTTGAATGTTCTGAAGACCAGAAAGCAATGGAGAAGTCTGAGATTAGCCAAAGAGGCTCTCTGCAAAGTCTTTTCAATTTGACAGTGCTGTCATTCCTTGCTAGTGAGAAGCTGTCCGTGACAATCTGAGGAAAAATACATGTGAGGAAACTGTGCATCTGGTATGTAAAAACCTGGTTTTTTTACAAAAAGCTTCTCCCCTGCATGTGTTAAATAATGTATTGCTGTGAGCTGCAGGAGGAGCTGTGGAATTCCACTGAGTGCAGCTGGGAAGATTTTATGCTTCTAAAATCCCAAACCTTCTGAGCCTTGTAAACCCTTTTAACAGTTCAATTTTATTTTTTTTTCCAAAATCATCCACAGCAGGCTATTTATCCATCACTGTCTCATGCTCTAGTTACAACTAGCATGTAGCAACTGCTCTGGGAACTGCCAGATACAGTTGGATTTACCAGCTTTGTTTTTAAATGCAGGAGTCTGAACTCAGGGAAAATGCTTTTTGCTTTTCATGATGAAATTCTTTCATAAGCTAATCACAGTGCCAGGATATCCTTTCATGATGTAGTGTCTTCTATCTGGTACCAATGAGCTGTACCGCAAATAGAAACAAAACACTACATAGTGCTAGAATGTGATTTTATGATTTATCTCTATCTAAGGATGTCCCATAGGCATAGTTACTACAGACAGCACATCAGTAATTTTCAAAGTCAGCAGCCTTTACACACTATTTCAGTAGTCTCATAGTTAAAGTCAATGCTATATTTAGGAACGTTCTGAAATTCCTGATCTTTGTTTTCCTATGGGTGAAATGGTCAGTAAAAGCATGACTATTGAGATGTCTGTGGCAGATTTTGTTCCTGTACTTTCTAGTGATTTTTTTTAGCCCATGTTGCTTTGTGTGGGGAAGATGAGAGTGCAGAAAGATTAGACAATGCATGTTCGTGTTATTGTCTGAAACAATCAATATATGTGTTTTCTGTAGTCATTGTTTCTTTTGATCTTGCCAGCACTTATTATGCCTCAGGAAATATCATCTTGCTATAGAATACCCTTGTATCAGTGAATATAGAGCAGCAGAAAATATTCAAGAGAATATGCCTTTCAAGTCTGTTATATTTTAGAATTAGCGGGACAGGTTAGATTTGGATTTTTATCCATAGCCATACTTTCTGTTAACGGTCTTTTATCTTTCTTTGTAATTTTAAAAATATGACTAAGAATGCAGATTTTTTAAAGATTTAATTGGAGAGATGAGTAAAACTAATTTTACTCTGACATAATATATTTGATAAAAGTTATGAATGCTTGAAATGGGAAGTGACGTTTGGAGCTTTCTTTGTACTAAATTAAATTAGCATACGTTATCTTTGACACTGCAGTTACTGTAAGGTCTAATCCAAATTTAGCTGAGCCTAAAATTTATCAGGGAAAACTACTTTTTCGCAGTAATTTGTATATTCAGACAAATATTTTAAACCTAAATATTTAGCAACTCTCAGACTTTCACCCCTGGTACTTGGTAGTTTCCCATACCTGAAATTCTGTGTTAATATGTGAATTTCTGTTTCTGTACAAATACAGCAATTACAGTGGTGAAGGCCTGTTTGGAGGGAGAGGACAGAAAGACACTTAGGCTGACAGGCATACAAATGTGCGCATGCTTCACAAAAGCTTTAGAATAAGACTCCAAAGAGCTTATCCATTTGACCATTACCCTGAAAGATGCAAACTGAGATTTTCACCAGACTAAAAATAAAATTTGTCAAAGAACTGTGCTGATGTGAGAAAAGCAGCTATGCAGAAAGATGATACTCTGGAGATTATGACCCATGAGATATTGCTATTCCTTGTTGTTCTTTAAAGTCTTGTTAAAGAAAATAAAAAAAATCTTACAAATCATTGTAAGCATTAAAAATATAAATGTCCTTACATTTAATTACTTTGCTGTCTATTCTATAGTTTTACATTAAGATGAAACTGCAACATAAAAATATTTTAATGCATTTATTTTATCATTGAAATATGATTGCTGGAGTTTTATTTAGAAAAAAAAACAGAAACACAAAGCTATATTTAAAACTGGCCTTGCTTGTCACCCAGAATTTTCCCTGTTTTTCACTCTGCTTGAAAACCTCCTAAATAATGAACAGTTTCTAGCAATTAGTGATTCCCTCAGGTAAGTGAAAATGTAAATCATAGCTTACTCAAACTTCTGTGTTCTATAATTTGTCTCAGAGCTAAAGTATATTTCTTCTCTGTAAATATTTCAAAAGATTTAATGTTACAATAAAATCTACACTGCAATGTTATTGACCTTAGAGATCTCATTTTAATCCTCTTGGTATTCCCTGCATTTACTTAAATCACTATTTTACAGCTTCATTCTTATACCTGATGAATTCCAAGAGATCTATTGCTAATCCATTTGGAAAATGTAAATCCACAGAGTATTCTCTTTAATCACGTTAAATTACTTTTATGTGAAAGAAGTTAATGGTAATTTAATTTAAATTAAAAAAAAGGACTAGGATATATTTTAACTTTGTATTCAATGTCTGTACACGAAGAATAAGACAGTGTAAGATCAGATATAAATGGAGGTTTCTTTATCTGCATTTGTGATTTAAAACTACATTTGTTTTTGGGTGAATGAGTTGATGGCTAGGGATGTTCTCAAACTTACATTATAAGCAAGAATATGTACAGATAATATAATTGATGTACAAGCAAAATAATTTACATAAAAGACCTGATTCAACAAATTACATTAGTCAGGAAGCAGAGACCTGATATACCAAAAATATCTAATTCATTTCATTTCATGTAATAAATACTCTGAATAAACTTTTCATGAACAGCCCATAAAACATTAAATATTTATGGGAATTATTTAACCAGTGTAGAATAACAACTCAGAAAAAATATTATGCATTGTGCGTGAATAACATTCAAGGTAAAGGAGTTCATATCACTGCATAAGTTATTCATTGTGAATTATTCTTTTGACTGTAAAGGCTAAGAAAGAAAAAAATTAGGTTTATTTTGCATATTCTGTTCAGTGTTTTTCAAAGTGAGTTACAGTCATTAAACTAATATTATCCCCATTTCATACATGGATAAAACTAGGGGACTTGGTGTTTTAGCAGAAGCCACAGATTAAGTCAAATGATGGGATTAGGAACAGAAGTCTAATTCTTGACTTAATTTTTTAGTCTCTGCTCAGTAAGTAATTCTTCCTAGCTGACTGTCCATTGAAGGAAACAGGAAGATGGGAAGGTAAAATTTTAGGTTCAAGCATCAGGAATAGGAATTGCCACAGGTTCCTATGGAGATTTCTTTCAGATTTATAAACCTGTCTCTGGTGAATGGTCTTCACAACCCATGTTGGTGGATTTAGGATGCTAAGATTATCCTAAACCCCTGGGTGATGGGATTGTTGTAGGCTTTCTGTTAAGACTATTCTCCTTCCTCCACCACCCCAGCTCTCTCACATTTCTCCTGAGATAGTGTGGGGACCTTCCCCTGCCTTGTCCGGACATGAAGGGCAGCCTCTCAGTGAGAGAGGAGTTACAGGTGTCAGTCACCACTGGGGTCACCTCTATTCCATAGATGCACCTGCTGGTGAAGCCAATGGAGCCACTGCAGGTGGAAGGGGACACCTTTCTATTCTCCTACAGCACCTGTTGCCTCTAGCACCCAATTAAAAAGATTTCCTCTGAGCCTGAAGGCTGAGTTGTTTGTACCAGACAGGTTGCTTTAAATACTTTAAGAGAGGAACTGTTGCTTTTCCCAAGTATTTGGGGATACAGATGCCCTAGAAGTCAGCTCCTAGACAGTGCACATGATGGCTTTCTATAAAACCCAACTCATTTCTGCTCCATCATTTTCATTCATGTGCTGCCTCCTTGTTTATCCATCAATGCACTCCTTACCAGTCTGAATTTGCACGCCTAGTCCCCATTTCCTTCAGGACTTCAACTGACATCCTCTTCCATCCCTTTTCTGTCTGATTCCTCCTGGTGCCTTCTCTTTCCTAGCCTGAATGGTCCCAGGCAGAAAAAAATCTCACTTACCTCTTTGCTAAGATATTTCCCCAGCCTCCAGGCCAGGATAGGTGTGATACATCTTGGTGCTTCCCTTTATGTGAAAGACCCTTGATGCTCATACAAAAACTTTTTGGCTTAGACAAACTGACCATGCAAGCCTTGGTCTTGGTCGTGACCACAGAGAATGTTCTCCTTGCCTGTGCTGAGCTCCCACAAACAAGAAATGGGTGAACTTGGTAACTCTTGAGCAAAGGCATAGACACCTATGTTGGTAGTGGGATGAATTTTGGGCAGAATATGGTCACATTTACATATTTTATATATATATCTCTAGATATGGACTGGTGCATTTAGATAGTGTCAAGGAAGCAGAACAGGGCAAGGCTCACCTTGATAAAGCTCCCCTCATAATCTTTTCCTTCTGTTTTCATGGGCACATTGGAACTAATGCAGTGCTCTGTGTTACAATTGATGAGTTCCAAGACCATGTGTGGCGCAGAGATTGAAGCTGGTGTCCACAGAGCATTTGAGGGCTTTAAACTGCAGGGCTTTGGGTAAATGGGCTGCAGCTCACCCAGCTACAAAAAAACACAGCAGTCCTACACAGAAGCAAGAGTGCTATGAAATCCTCCTATGCACTGCAAAGTTGCCATTTAGGACACACAAAATGAGGCAAGATATTAAGAATCTTTAAGTGGTGATCATTATTTTTCTTAAAGGCATATCTTAAATTCTATATAAATTGCTTGTGTCCACTTTCTTTTTTTTTTTTTTTTTCTAATCACTATGAGAATATGTGTAGTCTTTATTTTTCTGTGGTTGTGTTCAGTTTCACGTTGCAATTTGGAAAAACAACACTAATTTTCTAAGACTTTGTTTTAAGAAAAATTTAAGAAAATTCAGAAGAAAATGTCCCTTCTTGCCTCAAAGACAGACACTATCAAACTGAAATGTTGCAAATTTCAAAACTGAACACTTAAAAAGCAGTAGAGTATAGCATTCTTACCTTTTGCTAAGCTTGTGAGATCATATTAAACCTGTTTTTTCTCCTGTTTTGTTCTTGAAAGGTCCTCCCCAGACATCCAGAAAAATGGACCAACTCAGAGATACTCCGGGTGAAAGTTTAAAGTACATCTTAAGAGTTTTCAAAAAGTAAATAGGAAAAAGCAGTTTTCTGTCCTTCTGCCTGTAGTCCAGAAAAAAATTTCCTCCATGTAACAGCTACTGTTTGATCACATCTATTCCAGTCTAGATAAAATGGAAAGAAGAGGCTGATCTGTGGCTAATTATTTGCATCTGATCTTAAACTGTTCTATTTTCTCCAGTGTACATTCTAGTTTGCTTCATATATCTTGCCTTTCACTGTGGCATCTGAGTACATTTGTTAAGCCATTTAGATAAATAAATAACGAAAAGCCCACAAAGCCCTGAGGATTCAGAGAGAAATTGCATTTCATGGAGCACTTGTTTATACAATGATGTGGAGTTTTGCTGCATAGTTGTGGGTGGTTTGGATACTAGTTATAGTGAACTGCCTAGAAAAATCTGTGTATGAATAAACCATGTAGACGTCTGTTGTGGTAAGTATTTAGGTACTTAAATACCACTAAGTAATAAATGGAGCTTCTCTGTCCCTCAATGGCCCCAGGTGAGCATGCTTCTGTAGTGTACTTTGCTTGTAACTCCTTGCTTATCCTGTTTTGCTGAGAACAATGATGCAGTTTCTCAGATACATAAGAACCACAGAGAAATAGAAGATGGCTGGAGAAAAAAAGGAGAACTGGGCAATGAAGAATGAAAGAAAAAGGAGGAAAATTGAAAAGCAGAATATCTAAAGATGAGTGAGAAAATGGTATAATAACACAAGGTATTTGCTACTGTCCTGTCCCTCTCACTGCTGTAGCTTTGAGGGGGTTGTTTGCATTTGTAGAGAGGTCATAGTACCACTCATCCCATATGGAATCTTTCGTTTGATTTTGAAACTTAGAATAAGCCCAATGTTGTTGAGAAGTGGTAGAGATAAAAATGGATTGAAAGATATTCTTACCCTCAACTTCAGTTTATAAAAGATGATGTTGCTACTGCAGGCTTTAAAGACAAGAGGAATTTACTCCATCATATGTTCTTTCCATGTTCAGAACTCTGCCATTCACTCCAGGCCCTATGTCTTACCTGTGAGACCACACAGAAGACTCTCCCACCAAAGACTTGAGTTTCAATAATTAGATGCAAGTCTTTAGCACTTGCTGAATCTCACACAGTTAATTTCCCTCTCCTTTCCATTTAAGTTTGGGGAAAAACAAAAACATTTTTGATAATTTTACACATTCAGACACAATAAAATGTTCCTAATGACACACTGAAGAGAATTTTTAAGTGGAGTCACAGATAGCTGTAATGTAAAGCTTTGTGTAAATACACCTAATATTTTTATAAGAGCAGCCTTTTCCCTCTGCTCTTTTATCAGAGTAGAAAGAAGCCCATGAACTCCTGCACTACAGGAGGCAACTTTTTTTGGTCCTCCCAAGGAATGATGTGTGCAGCAGGGGAGCAAGGCCTGGTACTGAGCTGGCAGGGGCATAGCTTTGGACCATGCTGCTGCAACCTGACGGTATTTCTTAGTAAGTACTTTTTTTGGTGTAAAGCACATTTTGGTAGATTTTTAAGGAGAGGAAGGAATTTTGTGACTTTTTCATAGCACTGCCTCTGTGATTTGCCAAGTGCTTCCTTCCCAAACCAGAGCCAGAGTGTAGCACATTAGGAAGACTTCAAGTTTCATGTCAAGATTCTTCATGATGAATAATAAATAAGATCCCTGTGTAAGTGGTGTCTGTGTTTAACTACCATTTTTCTTCCCCCAAAATTTACACATCTCCTCTGGAGACAGGGTATTAACATATGCATTTGCCCTTCAAGAGCAGTATTTGGGAAGAAATCTATCTACCCCAAAGCACCACCATATTAACAGGACTTTTCTCACTCGGTTTTTATTTAAGAGACCTCAGAATATCTCAGTGGCAAGTTTCCCAACAGAAGATGCTGTCAGCCTATAATTTTTATTTTATAGACCCATTAACAAAACCTGACAACTAAATTATAGGTTCCACCTTTGGTCACACCAATAATATTTTTGAGAGGACATGAATGACTCCAGGCATTTTATTTGTGGATCCAGATGATCTCCTTGGCTTCAAACACATATCGAAATGAATATGCACAGCAAACAGAAATGACTGCTTTTTAAATATGCATCCAAAAAATGGAAAGTCTGTGCAGCCACAACAGAATTTCAAAGTACAGCGTCCCAGCATGAAAAACATATTTTGTGAATCAGTACAGTTTGGTCTTAATTCACTCAAATCCACAGAGCTATCCAGTTTACACTGACTGGTGGTCTGGCCTCTTTAGCTATCTGTCCTTCATCAAGTTTCTTAGGAGCACTAAAAATATATATAACCAAACAAGGAGCTTTTACTAGGGCGAAGCAAGACAGCCAGGGATTGTTGCAGCCATAAACAAAATAGCTGAGTGCCTGGACCAGACCAGGGAAGGACAAAACAGCTAAGAGACTACTGAGAGAGAGGAGGGGGAAATTGCATTGGTGCTGCTGCTTCAAGAATTCCTCCTGTATCTGAAATGCAGAGGGGTGTGTCCTTGCCTTTACTCAGGTAGATATATAGGTTAGGTTCCTTGGAATACATGGAAAATCCCATTTTATATGAGAATGATGCACTAAGTAGTGAATGCAGTCTAAGTGTCTGTATTTCAGTGTCAATGCAGATCCTTAAATGATTACATAGATATCCTAAATAAAATGACTTTCAGAAATAGAAAGCAGCACTGCCTTTAGTTGATTTTTGAAATGACCCACAGAGCTCAGTGTTTTTAATAATCAACATTGCTAGCATATGAATAAAAATTATGGGTTTGGTTATTAATGCTTAGAAAGCTTTAACATGTTTATTTTTATTCTTAACATAGAATCAAACTTCCTCAGAGTACAGTAAGGTTACTCCTGCAAAGTAGTATATAGAAAGTTGCAACTTTTTATGTACAGTGTGATTTGTACTTTGTTAACTGACATTAATCACATTGGCCCATCTCTTCTCTAACGTTTCACTTCAGTGTTTGTGTATAAGGCTGTGGGTTTTGTTTTCAGTCTATCTTCACTATATTAGAAATTGGTAAGTCGTTTGGTATAGACACCGGGTCATCTAAAATAGGTTTAATCATTCAAAGAACACCCTCTTTTTCTGTTTAATTCACAACCTTTAACTTGATGATAACTTCAAAGCTGTAACTGCATGTGTTGCAAACAGATTGTTGTTCTTTTGAGTTGGCCCTAAATTGTTTGTTGAGTTCCAATTTCTTAAGCACTGTTCTCTCTTGCAGAAAAAAATAAGTGTCTTTTGATAACAAAAGACATTACAGCTACTTGAGTCCCCCGTGATCTTTTTTCCTTATGGAGTGAATTCTCCAAAGTACTTATGAATCCTCTTTGGTTTGATAGCATTGCTTTACAGGAGATCACTGTGGTAGGATTACTCTCAATTTCCAGCAGTAGAACTGAATTCAGCAGCCAAACCCAGTGGAGTATTTACCACTAATAAACTTGGGCAAGGACTTTCCACTGGCCCTGGGTTTGACCCTGCCAATTCTGCAGACTGTGCCCTGCTGAAGAGTAGTGATATGCACTGTCCAGAACATGGCTGATCTTTAAATCATAAACCATCTTGTGATGCATTATGAAGAACCAAACATTTCAGAGTTGAGGGAGCATCTAGAGAATGCACTTGGTCATATGGTTTACTTCTAAGTTGCCCTCTGAGGAGCAGGGAGATGGACCTGATGATCCTTGTGGGTCTCTTCCAACATGAAATATTCTGTTATGTTCTATGATTCTAAGAGAAAATTGGAGGCAATCTTTGTGAGGCTTAATGCTGGCAATGGCACATCAAAACAATTCTATTATAAATTATGCAATATTCCTATATAACAAAAGCAGAAAAATAGTTATTTCCACTCACTCCAATAAGCCTCTGAGCATAACGTTTTGCCTGGTAAGTATTTATGCTTTTTCTTATGTCTTGCTATATGAAGAAAAATGTCCTCTCCTACTATTAGCCATCACATGGACTATTTTCTTCATATTTAAAGTGAGAAAAGAGTTGCTACTCTATCTATACTTTTATGAGCAACATCACTAAATACTGGCATTCCTGTAGGTGATTTCCTTCACAGAGTTCTACAACACTGAACAGCATTTTAATTATTTGGACTGGAAGTTGATTAGTTATTCCATTGTTTGTATTTAAAAATGGGCTGATCAGGCAGTTTCTTGCAGGATTGCATTTCTCATGCCCCACAGGAAGCTGCTGGTCTCTGGTATGGGTGAGAGAGTCAGTGTTTTAGAGTTGTTGCTGTGCTGACACAGTGTCCTGGATGTTCCTACAGCAGAATTACAGCTCTGTGGAGCTTGACCCAGTTAACATCCAGTTTACCTCTGGATAATATTATATTTCCATACAGATTTGCTTTCCTTCCTGCAACTCCAACAAAGCTTTTTCATGCAAGGGACATAACCCTTAATCTCCTTCCATAATTTTACCTTTTCACATTCTCTGAAATTTTCCTTCACGTGAATTTGCAGACCTTGAAGTTGGGATACTTTCATATTGAGTAGAAGTCTACAGCTTTTGTTGTAGAAGACTGACTGAATCCATTTTCATAGGAAAGGATGATCCAGTAGCCCATTATTCCACATTATACTGTTCTTTCTATCTGTTCCTTTAATTTCTAGTAAGAAGAAACCAAAGTTTTTATAGATAGAGAGTAGAAATAATCTCTGTTTTTGAAGCTGGACAAGGCTGTCATTGGTGACTTTTTATTTTTTAGTTTCTCAATATTCTATAAGCATCTAGCACCTAGTTGAGGCAGAGTACATAAAAAAAAAAGTTATTTCAAGGCCTCAGGGCAAACCCAAAACACTCAGGTTGGATTTGGCTTTGTATTCATCCTCTAAAGCTCAGTGCATACTAAAATCTCTCAAAGACCAAGGTTTTCTGTTTGTTTTTTTTTCTTCTTTATTTTTCTTGGCAACTAAAACACATTTTACATAATCACATTATGTGCTTCACAGTAATATATGAGATTTCATAAATGGTATAAATGGCCTCATACAAATTCAAAACAGCACAAGAGTCAATAAACTTATATTGCAAGAGCTCCAGACCACAGCAGGGAAATATCTGAGCCTTTTGAAATTAGTTCATTTTTTCCTAAAAAAAAAAAGGGCTGAAAACCGCTGAAATTTGGTTATATTCAATTTACTCACTGAATGTTTTTCCTAGCTTTTATGTTTTAATATCTTCATCAAATTATTTTATCTCCACATTTAGCATTATTACTTATAATCATACAAATATCCACATAGATCTGAAATTGCTTTTATAGGGCAGTAGATATGCTATAAAGCATATAATATAGGAGGGGATATAAGCTTTTGCTCTACTGGTATGTGAGAAATTTATGGGTAAATATTCAAACCTAATTAATATAATTCAAGTGGTGCTGAGAGGAAATCTTTGTCCCATGATCGTATTTATTAGAGGTGTATAGTACTGAATTATTTTTGGATTAGTTCGATGTTTATCTTTGCTGGCCCAATTGCCAATAAGGTGTTTTTTGGTCTCTTTGTTATAACCTGTCTAAAAAATATAAAAATATAAATGAAATTGAAAATATTTTACTGTTTTCTATTTCACAACCCTCATCAAAAAGCTGGTTCCTTTGAGATGTATCCTTTTTTTGTGTCGATCTTGACTCTTCTGCTATTTATAGCATACCAAGTGACTGTGATCTTAGAAAAGGCCTACTAAATATGAGATTTTTTACCTTACTGTCTCACTTCAGAACTGTACATAAAAAGATATGACATTTTGTGGCCTGATCCCATGCCCAAAGTCCCATTAGCTTCAACAAGTGTTTGATCATGATCTTCAGTTCCTTGGTTTTATAGTTCATAAAGCAGCCTGAAGTCAAACTGTAATTTTACTTGATTGAGACATTTAAAAATGGATAAACCCCAGATTCTTTCTTTTCTTCCAGATCCCGTGTGTGTAATTTGATAATTTGTTTCTTTCTAAATAAATACTTAAAGTATGAATATTTTTTTTAATAAAAGCATATTAAAAAGTTATCTATTTATCATTTCTCATTTGAAAGGAAATTAAAGTACACACTTGTGAGCAGTTCTCTTACTGGGAATCAATGCCATACATGAAAAAAAAGGGATGGAAGCTACTTCACTTTCAGATTTCCAGATCTGTTGAAAATATATTAAAATTAGACATGATAATAAATAAAATCATCAGATTCTCAGGAGACTGTGTTTCTTTCTGAGACTGCCTTTAGCTTTGCCTTTAGTCACTTTTTCACTCATCCCTCTTTGCTAATATCCAGCTTGTTCAGCTTAGTCACAATAAATGTATGGCTCTGCCACAGGTGTCTGTGCTAACATCTGAGGACAGACTATGACATTTTCTTTGACTAGCATGAGATGAAGAAAATTCAAAGCTTAGCACTTTTATAGACAAATCTGTCTTTTGAATAGGTTAGTAAAGAAGGAAATTTGTCTATGCACTTGGAGGAAATGGAAGGAGAGAGATAATATAGAAGCTTGACATTCAAGCAAATATAAGCAACTTAGTTCCTTTTAGAAAATCTTTACCACAGGTCAGAATTGTGCTGAATTGGACAGAAAGAAAACTCTTTGTGAAATTGTTTTCTCTTCTACTGAAGAATTTAAATGTCTGCTATAATGCTTCATATTTTACTATCATACTCATTTTTGGTAGAGCTGCAAAAATGTAGACATTTTAAAGCAATTGTATTCCTGACATTTTGCATATATTTTTATATTTTATATATGTGTATGAATGTGTGTATTCAATGCAGTCTTGAAATGCTGCTAAGACACCAGCTGTGGAAGTGAATGCAGTAAAATACAGGCATGCCCTTTGAAGGTGCCAAAGTTAATTCAGATGTACCATACAATTTTGGCATAGTAATGTCAATTATATGAAAATTTATTAAAAATAAAACATCTATTTTTTAACTACTTTGAGATATTTGAGCTTTCCACCTAAAAACATGCAGTTTCCTGACCAAATATGTTCACTTTTCAGCTCCAAACAAGCCATTTAGATATTCCATGTGGTGTGTTCTTTTCATGTGATGTATTTTATGCAGCTAGAGAGTTATGCTTTGCAAACACCACAGAATATTTTGCACCCTGTGCTCCTGTTTGCCCTGCTGCTGCTCTGCACATCTGCGACATGACTGCAGAATCCTCTGCCAGGTGTTTCCAGCCATACACTTCACTGACAGGAGAGAAATAGAGATTTAATGAAAGGAGGTTGCCCAAAAGGGCTTGGAGGAGGGCTGGTCCTTTCACAATAGTGAAAATATAGATCCTTTGTGGTCAATAACAGCAATGCTTTTCCTCTGTATAACTTCAAGAAATTGCATCATGGTTTTATTTCTGGCAATCTGATATTGCTTTAGATTTGGAACCTAATTTAACTAAAAAGGTGTTTCTTAGAAAAATGGATTGGACTTGCAAGCATTTTTTTTATAGAGATGTAAAATAAGAGAAAACAGATTTACACATACATTTCTGCCACCTAAATTACAGACTAGAGTATTTAATACAGTTTACAAAGTAACACTCTGCTGGCAATATTCTAATGCTCATCAGGTATTTAAGTGGATGTTGGCTACCAGCGTATGTTTTAATTTATTTTACAATGCTATTTTTACATAAAATACATTTAATTTTACTTCTGGTGGAAAACCAGGAGAGAAGCTTTGCAGTTAAAGGAAGCAAGATGTATACAACAGATAATTTTATGATCTATGAGCATGTTCCTCTAAGACAAAGCATGTGAATATCTTTGGAAGGTAATCGGCTTATATGTGTAATTAAAGTGATTTAGGAGCTTAAGGTTTGCAAGGTTAGACTTGCAAGTGGTAATAGTCATTATAATAACAATGGAAGGCAGCTCAACTGAGAAGTGAAACAATAAAAAGCAAACTGACTCAGAAATGGTGCAACCACTGTTGGGTTACTTTGAACAAGGGTGTACTAAAGTGAGTTCACAGGATTACTTAAAGGAATATTAAATTGCTTTGTTATAGATTCAAGTAATTGTTTGTGCTAAAATGTTTCTTGGGAAAGCTGAAAAATATGAGCAGATGTGAGGCATTTTTTCTATTAATTTTTATACTATTGAATGACCTTTACTTTGTTTGATATGATTGGTTTGCTGAGCCTGTATTTTTTTCCCTATTATTTTTCAATATTAAATTCTGTCTATAGATGGCACTAACTTCTTGCTATTTTAGAGAATCCAGGAAAGAGCTTCTTGACATATGCAAAACATTTCTTGGCACTTTGTGTGCCATAATCCAGCAGTAAGAATATAAAATGACCAGTCTGTAATTTGCTTTATAAACATTAAAAAGTCTTTTTTTTTTTTTTTAAGATTATAATACTTTCAATGGAAAAGAGATTCAGAATGTCAGCTGTGGATTTGTAAAACATATTTTGCATGTCTTTCATATATATAAAGATTCAACCTTTTGAAAATAAGTGAAATGATCTAAAATTAGAGAAAGAGTATGTTGTAAAGTTCAAGCCTTGTGCTGGCAGCATGACTCTAATAATAGGAGATGTTCCTACAAATGTTTCCTTTAAAAAATTTAGATTATATCTTCATATATCTTCTGTTTCTATATCTGGATTCATTAGTTGAAAAAAGCAGTATGGTTTCTGTATTAGACAATCTGAAAAGTAGAATTAAGATATTTCAACACAGTTATACTGAAGTTAGCATGTTTATGCAAGACTAAGCATTTTTCTAAGTGTCAAAATATGGCCTTTTTACATTGTATGCAATAAATAGCAACTAACCTTTCCCAGTTGTGGAGCATTCCGATACTGTAATTGACATCATTAGCACACTGATTTCTGCTATTAATCCAATTTTAAGCCTGTTTAGCATCATATTTCTTCCTGTGCATTACCTTACGCTTTTTTCTTTTTGTCCTGTTGCTTGGCACTGCTGAGAAAAGTCCAGTTCCATCCTCCTGACGCCCTCCCTTCAGATACTGATAGACATTGAAGAGGTCCCTTCTCAGTCAGCTTTTCCTGAAGCTAAACAGGCTCAAATTCCTCAACCTTTCATCCTAAGTGAGACATTCTAGTCTTCTTCGTAGCCTTCCCCTGGACCTGCTCCAGGAGCTCCATGTCTCTCTTGTACTGAGGAGCCCAGAACTGGACACAGCTCTGCAGATGCGGCCTCAATAGGGCTGAGTAGAGGGGCAGGATCCCATCCCTCAACCTGCTGGCAATGTTCTCCATAATGCACCCCAGGGTACCATTGGCCCTCTTGGCCACAAGGGCACTGCTGGCTCAGGGACAGCTGGTTGTCCACCAGGATGCCCTCATCCTTCTTTGCAAATTATAGATGATGATAGACGTGGTACAAAGACAGAATAGCTGGTGGAAAAAGATGGAAATAACTTTGAAGCAGATCTATGGTGCAGAGCTTAAACAAAGAAGTGGTGATAAGATATCTCCATCTGAGAAGACTAAAAGCTTTAGCATATGAAACCACAGATTAGGCTGCAAATGTTTTAAATAACTCTAGTCATTTATTGAAATTGACACCAGATGACTGAAGTGTAACAAATAAAGCATTTGTTTTAAAAGCAAGGTAAGGAGGCCATCAAGACACTACAGACCCATTAGTTTAAAATCAGTAAATCCAGGCTACAATTTGCATTAAAGAATCTTTACGATATGGATACAAATTTTAAAAAATAGAGACAAAATGCATTATGGATTTACTAGTTTAAGCTGCTAGATTATCCTTAGTAAAAATGATTTCTCCTTTACAGAAATCCTGAAGCTTGAACTTCATATATTAATAGGAAAAAAAATATTAAGGACAGCACAGAAATAAAAATTAGCTGACAAACAAGGACAACTAATTGTGACACTGAAGAACAATTAGGCTCCCAGAGTTCTCTGAAGTTCATTTTTGCTGCCAATCTGATGCAATATTTTCAAAAATGGAATTCATACAAGAAGTAATTAAAGTTAAACTTAGGGTATTCAGAAACATATCTAAGTTACAAACAGGACTGGACAAAAATATTAATTAGAAGGGCAAATTTAATATCCAAAATTTTTGCAGTGATGTAAACACAATTCAGTCACTCTTTCTGAATTTTTATATTCAAGAGATAGGAACACTGTGTTCAAGGCTACTTTCTTTTGTGTTTCTTTGGGTGTAATTACATAGTCCCTGGTTTTCAGAAGAAAATAAAAATTTGAAATAATGTCTGTGAAAGACACAATGGTGTTAGTGTATCCTCAGAACATGAAGCATATACTGACAATATGGAAATGCTCTGAGGGAAATTTATTTCACTTGCAATTCATTTGGTTCCTGCCATAATTGGACAAAGGGGTTGAGTAGCTGCCAGAGAAAATGAGAAGCTGAGCACTCAATCACCACGCCTGAGATTCCAAAATTTTAATTGCATCATTCACTGCAAGACTTTGGGGGGGAAAAGTTCTGAAGACAGAACACATCATGAGTATTGTATTGCTGACAGACTGTTTTCTTATTCCAGATGTCTCAATCCCTGCCAAACAGCACTGCTCAGCTCTGAGGAGAGCTCCTCTGGTGTGGACAGCTCCTGCATCAGTCACTGGGGAAAGGCAGGCCGATTATGCAGATGAAGAATGCGATTATGTGGATTTTCAGAGAAAAAGTAGAACAATAACATTCCTCAGTTATGTTTCTGTATTTAAATGAAGCTGAACCCTTCATGTGCACAAATTGCAATAGCGGTGTCCTACTGTCTCATTTGTAAGTACTTGATTGAGGTGGTGGGAGCCAGATTGACAGTGGAGCTAGTTAATTTTGCAGACACCCACTGTCATGAGCAAAATCTGTTCCTAACTCTGCAGGTGTCTAAAACTTCTTCTGCATCTGCATTCCCCTGGGAAAGATGTTGATGCACTGCTATAGCCAGCAAAGTCTTCACAGCATTGAGATTCTTGGCAGGTGATTAAGGCCTTAGGCCTGCCAAAGTTCAAAAAATTTTCACCTACTTTACCTGGAAGTCTCCAACCAACACGTGTGCTCAGACATGAAATTATTAACAGTGCATTGGCCCAGAACAAGAAAATGAAAATTCACATGAGTCTGTTGCTTTCAGATCAGGATAACCATTTGGAGGTGCAAGGCCTGGCTTCCTGCCTCTGTGCCAATAAATGTTCTAATCACTGAATCACTTTCCAGACCGCTGGGGAATATCTGCAGGGTGGAGACAGGAAGGGAAAAGGGGCAGAAGAAGAAAATATATTATTTCTATTTGTGATGGTAAAGGTGGGCTAGTTGGATTTTTACATTTACAATAATGAAGGAGAGCTAATTGGCTGACAATGAGAGAGTGTAGAAGGTGAAGGTCTAGACCTGTAAGGCGTCACTATTTTAAAGGAAGAAGACACTCTGCAGAAGCCATTGCTGCATCTCTCCCTTTCTGATGAGTCCTGAGTCTGTGTTCTGGTTGAAATGAAATACCTCTGAAAGGAGTGGGTAAGAAATTCCCCAAGCCAGGTTGCTGCTCAGCTGACCTTGCAGCATTCGGCTCCCACACTAGTGGAGGGGTAATCCCCGTGATAAACTACTGCCTATCATCTCTTTTGTTTGAAAAAAATGATGGTGTCCAGGCATTTGGAAGAAGTTTGGTGTTGAGAATCTTTGAGAACATTTAGATACTAACAAGAAATGCAGCTTAAATTACCCCCTCTTTCAGAGTAATCTGCCACATTGACTATCAAAATCCCTGTTCAAGGAAATTTCAGCACCTAGTTGTTGAGTTTTTAACACTCCTCATGCTAGAGTGGCTAATTTGAAAAGTCTGCATTTCACAGTGTAGATGATCTAAAATTTAGGTCTCTAAAATCCCCAAGATTCTCCCATGAATTTATTCATTTGTGGTATTTTAGGAATGGCACTCAGCACACTGAGAATGTTAACAGATGCAAATGTAAGTGCCACTGAGTACATTTTTAATGCCAAACGAGTGTTCTTTGGAATAACTTTCAGCCAAAGTTGGAGAAGTTCCACAGAAAACTGAGATGAAATTTAGTAAGTTGCAGCATGACAGATACAGAAATGTCCTAGAATTTTGCTAGCACATGACAGACATGTTAAACCTTCCACAGTCAAGACAATGTTTGAAATAACTTAGAGAGAGCATTCCTATTCATACTGTGCAAACATTTAGATTCAAAGGTGGTTAGTTCCTGTGATAATTATTAAATCAAACAGACAGTGAGAGGTGCTTTCATCAGCTAGCAGTACTTGATGCTGGAATGGTGAGGGAGAAAGCCACTTTAACTCTGGGGTTCATTAAAAATAAGGAATGACCTGCATAGTTTTCTTATAAACAATTCCTACCTCAAAATTTATCACTAGAGGTACATTAAAACATTATTACCCTTACTGTCTTCCCATTATTCTTACAGCACTGGTTTCCAAATAAATGCAACAACAGACCTGCTTGAGAAGGTTTCTTAGGTTTATAAAAGGTGCATGGAAAAAATTCTGTTTAAAGTATTGCAAAACAATAAACTGATCTGTGAAGTAACAACTTCTAAATTTCTCATTAAATGTTTCCTCTGCTTTTCCTATACCTCAGAATTGAAGGCATTTGGGAACAGACTCAACAGCTTAGAGCTGTGCTCTACTCTGGGCACAACATGTAGCTATTATTTCCACCTTTCCCCTTGAGACATGACGTACAATAGGTAGGAAATCTCACAGAAAATTCTTTTTTGCAAAGTGCTTATTCTGAAGTTCAGTTGTGTAAAGCCCTTATTCTCTGGTCAGTCCTTGTTTGGCTTCTCTTCGTGTTTAATGGAAAACCTTGGAATTCAAACCTTAACTAAAATATTTGGGTGTCTTACTTTTAGATGTTATTTGGCTAAGACATTAGGAGTGTCTACGACAGGTGATAAACTGGTAGTGTCTGACACAAATGGTACAACACAGTGATTAGTTATTTTTATTGCTGGCATAGAAACACTTTTTAGTTGCTGTCTGTTTTCTAAATAGCAGTCCATGTATTCTGCATGCTTCAATTTGATGAATGTGGGATCTTACTAAAACTTGACTTGCTGAAGGATGACTGATTTATCTCAGAGAAATAAATGAATGAGGTGAGCTCATTTGAACCTATGAACTGTCATTCTGCCATGTTTAAATGCTTCTTTTGTAGGTGACAGACTTTTGTAGATCACATGGACTGTTGTTTTCTTTCACAGCAGCTTTGTTGTATGCAGTAAAGTAACTGATTCCCATTTGGTTACTCATAAGTAACAAACTACAAAGTTTTGATATAATTAGAGGTTAAAGGTACTGCAATAAATTATTTCCTTGTTAGTCTGATTCAATCTATATTACATCTTTTAGTAACTGTCTTGCTTTTAATGGTTTGTTGCCATGCTTTGAAATACTATGCAAAGTATATTCAGCACTGTAGACAGCAGAAGTGAATTTAATTTTAAAAATTCATATTTAAAATGTATGGCCTGACTGTTGTTCCTTAGAAATCTGGAAAAAGCTTTATTTTTTTCTGTGCATGTTTTCTGTATAAATATAGAGGAGGAAGTAACACAAAAAGCATATGAAACACACAGCTTATGAAACTTGCTAAAATGATCAATGTGTTTTATCCCACAGGAATGTTTTTTTCCCCATTCTCTTTGGTGAGCATTGAACAACTAATTTTGCCGGCATGAGTTCTTACTTGTCATAAAGTCAATTATTCTGTTAGTCTGTGTTTTACTTAAGAAATGTGATTGTGGCCTGAATTACAAGTGTTTTCCTTCAAGCTCATTTCAAACAGGCTTTGGTACCAGGGATGGCTGATGCATGGTTCTTCCATTTTTACAGGTCTGCTCTCATTGGTGATGTTGTGTGTTATGAAGCTCGAGTGAATAAAAAAAAGGTAAGCCATAAAGTAAAAATGATCAAGACCTCAATGAGGTCAGACACATTGGAGTTTTTTTGCATTTTTCATTCTACTAGAATTTACTACGAGAGAGGGGTAAAAATCAACCATTCACCTGCATGTTTAGCTTGACATCTGAGCCATTTACGTCAGTAAATTTGCCTTCTTTATGCAGTTCTATCAGTGTATTGAAAGAGTTAAATACACACACACACATACACAAACAAAATAAGTGAGGGGAATTATTGCTTTAACATTGAAAGTCTGTCAAAAAGGAAAAGAACTAAAAAGTGAGGCTTCTTCAAAGTTCTTCTTACTGCATATTTATTTGAGGATTGCCTCCTCCTGCCCACCTTTTGTGATAGTTACTCCTCCACCTGACCTGAATCCCTGAATGTCTGACTGGACGTAGGCTGTTGGCTCTGTAGTCAGGTGCATTGTGTGAGGGCAAAGAGGTTCAAAAATACCCATAACTGCTGAGTCAGGTAGTGGAGAACTAACAGTAAGACTGTGACAGACAAAGAGTGCCTAATGCCTTGCCTAGGCAGTCTTTGTCCAGGAAAATTCACTGATCTTGAAAGCTGTGCCCTCCTGTGACAATGGCAGATCTGTGCAGACTCCCCTGTCCTGGCAGTGCCTCCACTGGGGAGGTAGGAATTTTTGGCTCCCTAAATCTGTGCTGGAGCCTAGTGTATAGAACTAGTGATACACAAATGAATTATTACAGCCATAACATGGATGTAGCTATTGGTTGTTCTTTGGCTCACTGGCAATTCTCAGGGATTTGTCTCATGGTAGAACAATTCTGCTTACTGTGGGTTTGCTGTACACCCAGAAAAATAGGTTATGGCTATTAACCAGGGAGAATATCTTACTGTTTTAATGTTGAGCATAAAAGTTCCCTGACTGTTCAGAGAAGTAACAGAAGATCTTTGTTGTGAAATCGCAAGAAACTTTTCTGGCACTGAAGAATCTTTTGCTGAAACTGCTTTATATGCCAAATATATCTCCCATGTGGACATATAAATCATCTGTGTTTTATTAGAAAAATACTACCAAGTCCTGACAAAGGGTACTCTCAGTAGGTTCAGTTGTTTGTTCCCATCTTAAAAGAGAAATGTTGAAATCTGTTGTGTGAGCAGGAATTCCTGGCAAAATAAACTCCCAGGAATGCTGGAGACATAACTGTTTCTCTCAGCTAATAAACACTGCAGGATCTTATTAAACTAGTCCACCCAGCACCAGGGCAACTGCCCCAAACTTTCCACATATTACAAAAAAAGGAAGAATAGATACACTTCACACAGAAAAAGTAATATTGTACTTAGTCTTTAACGTGCACATACCTGAAGGGAGTTGGGCTGTGCTGTCTTGTGTGCAGGAGAAAAGCTGCTCTTGGTTTCAGTGGTTTTGGAGTGACTCTCCTATCTTCTCAACAGTTCTTTAATGAAAACATTGGACTCCCATAACACTGTTATTACTTTGGATAAAGTCTCTAAAGTAGCACCTAATCCTGAGCTGTTTGGAAGTTAAGTGTTTCATGGAAATAGTACTTAGCACTTAGGAAATGCAGAAGGTTGGTCTCTGCTCTGAGTTATTCTGGACTAACTTATATTTGTGTTCCTGAGCTCAGTGTCTGTATATATTTTTTTTTTGGACAGCTTATTCTTTTTTTTTTTTTAACTTATTTTTCCCCTCATGTTAGGGACAGTTTGGTTAAACTGGATCCATGAAAGCTACTGGCAGATGCACACATCTGTCAAAAGGATTGAAGTCAACGGAAAAGGAAGAAGCAATCTGCTCAATGTAGCCACTGCAGTCACTGTAGTCTTTAATCACAGTTAAGGAAAAATGTGGTTATACTTTTCCATTATGGCTATAGGGTCCCAGTGAATCCAGGCAGATTATACTGAATCCTAGAATTCAGTGGTGGTGCAGTCAATTTATGAGGGAGATGTCAAGAGAGATGTCTGTAACACATGATTTAAGAGTACCTTTGGTTTTAAAAGAACTAAAGACACTAAAGAGTTGCAGAGATTAGAAAGTATGGAGGCTTTTTTTTTTTAATTTAAAACTGTACAGTGAATTGCAGTTAAATTTTTCATAGTGAGAATGATTTCTGAGGCACAGATATTGCATAAATCCCAACATATTCACCTAAACATCACTTGTGAGAAATAGGAGTTCTTGTCTTTCAGTGAGTGATGTGACTATCTGGCATCAAAGCATTTAGTAACTGAGGTGAAAGAGCAATTCCATTGAAAAACATGGGCAAAGCAAGAGGCTTTTGGTTTACTGCAATGCACAGGAGGTGTGGCCAATTCTTGTTGGAGTATAGGGCTAACCTTTACAAGGCCATCTAATTGGCTGCTATAATGACTTTCTTTTTAACTGGAACTGCAGAGAGAAAAGTTATTCTTTATATGAAAAAGCACAGATTTTAAAAACTTGTTTTAATTTTGTATATAAATTATGTTAGGCTAATTTGGGGGAAAAATTCTTTGAGAAAAGTCTGTGGGTACTTTCTAGTTTTAAGCATAAGATGCTGGGTGGGAAATTTGGCCTCAAACTCTTGTTCTGAACCAAACAAAGCAGGGCTTTTGGATACAGTTTTCAACCTATTTCCATGTGATGCAAAAATGTGGCAACAGGCATACTGATTTTTTTGAAAGAAGCTTCATTCTGGATCTGATCAATATCACATCTGCAAAAGTTTTACTGTACTTGATATATTTGGGTCAAAGGTTATTTTAAGAAATAACAATTTCTTGATTTTTTTTTAAATGGAAACTTGTTTCTAGAGTAGCTCAAGAAATGTGTTACCTGAGTTAACAAGCTGTAATCAACAAATGCATGTGTCTAGCAGTTTGAGGCAAATCTTTAGGTTAAAAAATAGTGAATATTTTTTAATTCTCAGGACCTCTGTATATAAAGCATATGTGAATAGAAAACCATGCATACAACTACTTCAACACATAAAAGTTAGAAATTTAAAATTGTCTTTGGGAGGGAGGGAGGGAGGGAGGAACTTTTGCTTCTGGTTTTTTTTTCTTAATAAAACCCTTTTAGATCTGCTGGACTAAATTATTGCCCATAGCCTTATGCTCCATAAGCATAAGGCAGAGTTTACATCAGAACCCCAAGAAATATAGACATGTCGAATTCTGTTTTTCCAGAGGAAAATGATGTATTTCTGGAGTGTTTCCATTTTCACAGCCTGTCACTCAAACAATGCTATTGGCAAGCTTAGCCTGCTTTTCCAGACCTAACAGAAGAGTGCCACATGGCTGATAAGGATGGGAAAGAGCAAGAAGAAACTTAAAAAGACCACTGGAGAAAGTAATTAGAGAAACCTGTGGCTGAAATTGTTTCATAGTGCATAATATTTTCCATAGCACTTCAAAATTGGATAGTTCTTTAGTGGATGGAAGAAAGGATGTAAAAAAATGTAACTTAATAGAGGAAAATATATACACAGCACATCTTCTAACTTGCACTTTGCAGTTTGGCATGGAATTTCTGCACATACTTTACTCTCACATGATTAAATTTTGTTCCTAAAAGATGTTCTTACTCATGAAACTGGGAATCATGCTATTTTGAAATTCTGAGATACTCATAAGGTGTTTTTTCAATTTTCTTAGCCTGCTTCTTGTTTTTTAGCATGGTAGCTCTAGTAACACGTCCTGTACAAGAACAAAAAAGAAGGTATCAAGATTCTGCTACAAGGGAGAAAGAGTCAACAAAATCATTTTATCCCTGAGTAGGCAGACAGGGAATACCCTGCAGTCTCTTTTTTGGCAGAGTAACTTTTTTATTGATTTAGAAAGGACTGATCCTGGTAGCAAGTGACAGAACTGTCCCATTTACATCTGATTTCAGAGCATGGTAGTGGTAGTAGCATTTCAAGTCCAAACTAGCTCTTTGGCCAGTGTGTCTCCGCACTTTGTCATGGTCATGGCAAACGTACAACTGGGCCAATGTCAGGAAAAACGAAGCAAAGAGTAGACTGGTTAAACAGTCTGTGAAAAATATGCACACAAATACCACATACTACTATGAGAGTGTCCACAGTGCTTCTCTGTTCTTTTTTTATAATTTTTTAAAACTCATCTAAGAAAATTTTATTGGCAAGAATGTTCACAGAGATAAAGAGCTTTGGCTACATCTGTGAATAGCAAGAGCCACCCCAGAAATGTTTGCACAGGCATCACCACTGCCTCTTGCATGTTCAGAAGTTGCTTATTCAGAGAGGATAAGCACATTTGTGCAAAATATGTAAAGAAGGAGTATTAGATTTTCTGAATATTGTGAAAAAACTGTAGGTTGATATCTCCTTGAATAAATATTTTTTTAGCATATCAACAGTTTCATTCAAGAAATCACCCAACAACGGGTAATTTAAAAGCAGGCAGCACATAATATTTCCAGAGTTGTTTAAAAAGTTATAATAAAAAGCCTAAAAAGAGATGATGCACGAATTCAGTTGAGAAATCAAGCCATGGGAATGAGTAATAAGTAGAAATACCTACCAAGTGAAGTTGTAGGTCTTCTGACTGTGGATGTCTTCAGCTCCAGGAAGGATTTCCTTCCACCTCTCCCTCCCGCAAGATTTATTCACAAAGCACAAACTATTTGGCTTACTGGAGGAGTTACTAGGTGAAGTTTTACAGCTGCTAAAATACAAGTAGGCAGACTAGATGATCTAATGATCCATAGTCTGAAAATATATTAATGCAGAGGTCTTAACTTACTAAATGAATTTATTGAATAGATAGTTTTCAAAGAAACCCATGGGAATTAGGCACCTAAATCCCCATAAAATTAAATCTTATTCATTGCATTTTCCAGTCACTTCTGTCTAACTTCTCTGCCTTTTCTTGCTATAAAAGTGGAATAAAAGTCTCCTGAGAAAAAATCAGAATAACAGTCTGACTATTTTACACTTTCTGAAACTAAGTGAGTTTCTTTATGGACTCCAAACAAAATCTTTTTTTAATACAGGATCTGCAAAGCAGAATCTGGTCATGTTTCCTAACATGCAGTGTAAACATATTTGATTTGTAAATATTGGAGTGTTTTCTTCAGCTTTCAAACTAATCTAATCTTGGCACTATTTACAGAAAAGGGGATTACCAATTCCCTTTTTTCTTTTCCATTTTTTTTTTCCTTGAGACTTGACAGATTGGTGGTAATGCTGCAAAATCAAAACCTGCAAATAAGCACACACTATCACAGAATCAAAGAATTACAGAATCACAGAATGGGTTGGTTAGGAGGCACCACAGTGGGTCACCTGGTCCAACCTCCCTGCTCAAGCAGGGCCATCCCAGAGCACACGACACAGGATTGCATCCAGACACTTCTTGAGTAACTGCAGTGAGGGAGACTCCACAACCTCTCTGGGCAACCTGTTCCATGCAGTCACTTCAAAAGAAGTTTTTCCTCATGTTCAGCTGTAACTACCTGGGCATCAGTTTCTGCCCGTTGCCTCTTTTCCTGTTGCTTGGCAGCACTGAGCAGAGCCTGGCTCCATCCTCCTGACACCCTCCCTTCAGATACTGACAGACATTGATGAGGTCTCCTCTCAGTCACCTCTTCTCAAGGCTGAACAGGCCCAGCTCCCACAGCTTTTTATCATAAGAGAGATGCTCCAGTCCCTTAATCATCTTTGTTTCCTTCCTCTGGACCTGCTCCAGGAGCTCCATGTCTCTCTTGTACTGAGGAGCCCAGAACTGGACACAGCTCTGCAGATGTGGCCTCAATAGGGCTGAGTAGAGGGGCAGGATCCCATCCCTCAACCTGCTGGCAATGTTCTCCATAATGCACCCCAGGGTACCATTGGCCCTCTTGGCCACAAGGGCACTGCTGGCTCAGGGACAGCTGGTTGTCCAGCAAGACCCCCACACCCTTCTCTGCAGAGCTGCTGCCCAGCAGGTCAGCTCCCAGCCTGGGGTTATTCTTCCCCAGGTGCAGGACCCTGCATTTGCCTTTGCTGTATTTCAGATGGTTCTTCTCTGCAAATAGATAATGTTTCTGCAGCAATGTATACAAAGTGAGGGAGAGATTTTTCCATTTCACCTGACATGACTGGTGTCACCTGAATGTCACCTTTGTCCATTCCAAACACCACTCTGTATCATTTAAAGGAAACAAGTGTGAGGTTAGAGTCACCAGAGATTCTTTGGAAAACAATTTAAATGCTCTGATCAAAAAAAGTTATATGCTAGACTTTTGACCAAATTTAAAGTTCTGAAATTCTCTTTTATATTAACACCTACTCCTGAAAGTAGTGTTTGATAGAAAACACTAGAAAACACAGCCAAAGAAAATATTTGGCTCTCAACCTCTGAGGTGCTAAAAGACTCACCTTGGCCCCTGCATGGGAACACATTTGTCAGTGTTTAGCTTCCCTAAAAGCATTGTCACAATCCATTCACTTAGGTCCATCCTTATCTGCCTGTCCTACTTCCAGACCCTGACACCTGGGCTGCAGATTTCCTCAGAGCACATTAATGGGACTCAGCTGTGCAGAAAATAAAACAAAAACCAAAAAAGCAAACCAAAGCAAACCAGAAAGCAGTATTTTCAAAGACATCAGTTAGAAGTGCTTTGCCGTGAAGCCTGGTCAGCAGAGTTGAGGCAGGCCACTACTGCTGAGCCTTAATTGACTGAATGGACGTCGTCTGCTACAGGCAATCTGGGCTTAGCACCCACCACAAGGGTTTAACCACTTATCACTGCAAGTTTTGGAAAATATTTTCTTCCTTAAAAGCTCAGCTGCTGAACATGCACATACTGCCCAGGAGGCAACACTTTCAATTCCACAGCTATTTTACTTCTGTATTTAGTAGAAGTGATATGATTTAGATACCTCAAATCCTAAAGTTTCTTGAATTGTGTTTCATTACCTATAAAAGCAAGTGTCCACACCATTTCACTCCAGATTTTAACAGTGATTCCCCAGTTAAAAACTGAGCAGTTTTTTCAGCCCTCTGACTTTTACATCATCTTTACTTGCCAGTTTGGTTCTTTATCAAGAGTTTTTCAGCCACAAGTCAGAGTGAATAATCTTTGTCATAGCCAGGAGCATGTCTTTGAAGATTACACACCTGCTCCTGGCTCTAATCACCCGAACAGAGAGTATTGTTCAGTTGAGTTTTCTCTCCTATTGCCCAGGACAAACCCTTGGAGCATTATAGTGAGATAAATTACACAGAGGCTGCGTAAAATCAGCTGATGATGTTTCAGAGCAACAAATTTGCAGTACAAAAAGTAGCATCAACAATTCCATTGCCATCACTCCTTCCTCTGTCACAAGCCCAACACTGACAGTGCTCTCACTGTACTATTGGAATTTTCTGTTTTGTTAAACAGATACAAGAATCATACTCATGAATGGGAGCCCAAAAGTCTGAAGGAATATGTTTCACCCATAGTAGAGGGTGGTGGTATTCCTAAATTCCAGTGTGAGTAATTAGTGCCTGCTAATGTAAAACGCCTTTGCTTGCATTCATGTATGATGTTTACCACTTTTCCCTTTTTCCTACATTTCTGAAAAAATTGATCAACAAATTGGAAGTTTTGTCTCTTAGTTTCTACCTCAATTTGTAAGGCCATTTTATTAATGTAGACTATAATTACCACTAAATTAAAGAAAAATCATCATTATATTTATGTCCAAGATAGTAATTTAAAAATAAATATTTGAGAGTCTCTATCCAGTTTTTCTCCTCATTTTATTTGAAAAGACTTGAAACTAATTAAATGATTCATGAGTTCATCCTGGCTGGATATCAGTATTTTTTCTTATGTAGAAAGACTAATGAGCTGGAAAGTGAGAATGCTAAGTCTGATTCCAGCAGAAGCAACTATGTTCTGATAATTTCCCTTCAGAGCTTCTGGAACTCTGTGATGTCAACAATTACTTAGGGACTGGTTAGTACATGGATTATCAACACAATGGGCTGTATAGTAATGCTCTTTCAAAGATATTGTCAGGACTTTTCAGAATATATATTTCCACATGGTTTACCTAAGAAAGACCTTTTGGAGGTTTTGGGTGTTTCTGGTGTCACAATTTGTCTCTACAGAAGGGCTGAGTGCAGAGACTTAAAGGGTAACAGTATAATTTGGCCAGATAGAAATTAAATACTTGAGAAAGGCTATTGCAGGTGGCACAGCCTGCTGCAGGGGTAGTTCCAGGATGGTCCTCATAGGTGCTTTCTAGTTTTTAGTGACAGGTCCTACTAAACACTAAAATGCTTGGGCTGAGACTATAGGTTGCTTCTTGCAGTCCTGAATTACCCTTCAATATCTTGCCTTAACTGCTAAGATTGTAATCTCTCGAATTGTATGTGAATGTTATTATTATTTTATAATATAGCTGTAGTAATAATACTGTAATATGTGACTGTAATATGTGGGTCTCTGTTTTAACATCACCATGTCATTCTGTGATTGCAAAGAGAAGATAAGCAATTTACTGCTAGAAGAAATTTTGTGGGGGTGGGTTTTTACTTCTCAAATTGAATAAAAGAGATAAAAATATTCCAGTGCTAAAAAATGTCTTAAATCAGACACTGTTATGAGCATAAGTATATAAAAATCAGTAACGGATGACCAGGTTTAGGGTTTGACTTTCATACTGTATTACTCCTGTATTATTATTTCTTGAGCACTGAAGTGTGTAAGGCACCTCTGAAAACAAAAGGACAAACTTATGAGTAATTATGCCATTTGTAACTTTCACTGGATATAATGGCTGAAAATAATTGTTATGAAACACCTTTGAAGATTGTATTGTAAGTGTGAGTGTAAAAGCATGAAATTAAAAATGCTTGCAATGCAGATGACAGTTACCTGGGCAATAGAAAGGGCTTCATTCTTCTTTTTAATATAACCTTGCCTGCAGAATCTGTTTGTTTTCACAAAAGTCCAACCATGCCAGGATGAGAAAATAGCAGTGAAAAATAGGTGTTCTCTAAAGGCAGAGTGACCAGATAGGACTTTAGCTTTTAGAGGAGAACTTTGAGATATGGATCCAAAAATAGCTCTCAGTGCCTGGCACACTGGGATGCACATCTTGAGGGAATTTGCTGCAAGGGTGAACAGCACCTGCACAGGCACCTTTTATAAAACAATGGTGTTTCAACTGTTGTCAGGAAAGGACTAAGAGTCTTTGATCCAAACTTTCATTCTCTTTGTTCCAGGAGAGCCATCAGACAAATTTTTCTTTCTTTCTTTCCTTTTTTCCCCCCTCTCTCCCCCATATAGGGTGAAAAGAGCCACCTGAACTAGATTTTTGCTCTTATGCTGACATTTCTGAAGCATGCTTAAAATTAGCTCAGCACCTGCAACATTATTAATAGCTTTGTGTCACTAGCGCCTAGTAGTGAAATCCCAACCTATCTTTCTGATAAACCTGGATACATATAAATATTCTTCTTAGCTGCCTGAGAAGGAAAGAAATCTATGCAGGCCAGAAATAATATATGGGCTATTCCATCTGTGTTTCTTATTTGGACTTTTACAGGATCAGGATCACTAGGAGACTTCATGGACACCAGCTGCCCTTTAGTTTAAATGCAACTGTACAACATTTGTCATCATCCTGAAATAAATATCCACAGCATTGTTTTCTCTAAGTGCTCTATTCGTAGTTACAAGACCCACTTCACACTAGTTACTGACACAGATCAAGCAGCATTGGTGTAAAGTGAAGGCTTTACACTAGGATTGAACTCAGTCCTGCAAACATTTTGGGCAGGACTTGAGGCTTACAATACCCATCATTAGCTCTGCCTCTGTTTAGAATTTTGCAGACATCTTCGCTTTTTAACACTTTTTACTGTACTTGAGAAAACACCTTTTGTTCCTTTCAAGATGTGAATAATTAATTTCCCATGTCCTAACTCTTAAAGCATTCACCACCTCTGAGGATCAGTTTCTATATTCACATAATAACATGTGTATCCATTGTGGAGCTAGCTAATAAATATTTAGGTCCCAAAGAGGGAAAGCAGCAGAAGCAGCTTAATTTGTCAATTTCTTTTTCATCACTCCCTATCATTCCTTACAAAAAATATCTGCCAATGTCACAAGGCTCTTCTTTGACTGATGGAATTTATAAAATAATAGCAATTACACATTACCTGGAACATTAAGTGAATTCATCAGTTTTTGTATGGTAAGCAATAATGCAGGCAGTATGTAAAATATGCATAATTCAGCCATATCTATTATCATTGGATGTAAAGAAAAATAAGTAACAAGATGGGTTGTGTATATGATTATCTCAAGACAAAGCAACGACAGTATAATGTCATCTGCAACAAAGTACATTTATTCCACATTTACAGTAGCTGCACAAAGTGAGTTCTTATGATACAGCCAACTTTCAGCTAATTTGGCAGAATATATTTTCTCTGCTCTAAGTGGAAAATGAAACAAAATTGGCAATAATTTTATTCTAAAATCAGTATCCAACTACCTCCATGTCTGCATCATGGGAATAATAGATGAACAACATATGAAAATTATAAAGTATATATGTTGATATGTCTGTTAATATAAAAAATTAAGATTCTCAGAGGATGGAAATACAAACTGCTTTCTGATTGATTGCGAGACAGCTGTGAAGCAGAAAATATCTTAGCCTATGACAGAACAAAGTGTCCAATACTAAAAGTGGATCTTATGTAACCAAATTGTTGGTGCTTTGAAATAGTATGACTGCTGTGTGTAATAATCTAAAGTGTAGGCTTTTAAAAAATTTATATTGACCTTATAATCATTACTGGCTTTCCTTTGTGTCAGTATTTGAAGAGAAAAGACAAACAATAATGAAGGACTCACTCCTGCAAAGTGCTAAGCACTCTGGGTCTGACTACGCAGAGCACTGAAGGCTTGTGATTGAACACAAGGGGTTGTCCCCCTCACTTTAATGGTAACAGAGCAGAGCTATGACATTCCTTTCAATTAAACATGTGCTCTCCTGTTAGTCTGGATTATAGATAACAGTTCTAGGAATCAAAACCTAAAAGCATAAATTTATTTGTTTTACAAGCCAGCATTTTCCTTTGATGTCTTTTCAGAAATATTAATATATTAACTAAAATTTCACTGTGATTTTGTTGGCAGTAGATTTTTTTTAATATATATACTATTTTTAAAGGAAATATATGTTAATTGCGTAGTTCCTGATTACCTAGGTTTCTGTATAGCCTTCATCACTCCTGGGAACTCCAGTGCTTGTTTAATTTGGTTGGTTTCATAGTGCTATTCTCTGTGAGATTTTAATAGCATAAAATATGTCCTTGGAGAGATTAGACTGCTACTGTTGATGTCTCGAGGGTTTGGCTTGAATAGACATTCGCAAAAACAAACACACACCAAACAATAAACAAATTATGGTAAATAACAAGCATCAATCACAGTGAAGAATATTGTCAATTTATATTACATTTGTCCTTGACTTTCAACATACATTTATAATGTGCCAATGATACAGCTTTCAAAAGTGAGAATTCATTTAGAAATTTCATGTTAAACGTGGAGCATTGTCAGGTTTCCACAGTGCAGGAGGGTGCCTTGAAATGCACCTGTTACTTTGATCAATTGTACAAGGACTTGCAGGTGCAGGAGTGTGTGTCTGTCCTAGGAGGATCCTCAGCATCTGTGGTTAACCCTCTACACTTGCAATTAGTGCCAGGCATCTTATTTAACTAGTGGAAGATATGACATAAAATAAGACCTTACCTACTATATCATATCAACCAAAATTCTTCCTTCTATATGTTTTGATTCCTTGCTTCATAAGTGCAACCAGAATAAGAGAATAGTATAATGGAGTTTTCAGATAAATAATTGATGTAATGTTTGTATCCTGCATATGGTCTCAGCCTTTTGTGCAAAAAAGTACTAAACTGAAAAAGTTCTCATATAATGGTGGTACGTTTTATTAGCTCTAGTAAAAAGAAAGGTAATAACTAGTCCTTACTTAATGTTTTGCTTCTGAATGTATCCTCTTTAAATACAGGGGGGCTGAGAACAAGAGAAATTAGAATAAAAATTTCTGAGCTAGCACAAGCCTTTTAAAAGTGAATGTATATGAGTGACTTGATTACAGGAAGAACCTTTGATAATATCTGTCTCAGAGATCTGTTTAGTGACACTGTCAACTGTGGCACACTGTCCTAAAATGAAAGAGCCTTTCGAAATTGTTCCCATAAGAGTTCAAGCAGGATTTGAGGCCACCTCAGGACGAGCATCTTAAGCATAGGATGCATTTGCACACAATGTCAAAGTGCTCATGCAAATGACAAGGAACTTGAATTTTTTTCCAGTAAACATTTCCAACAAAAGCAGGAAGCTACAGGACCTTAAAAAATAAAGAAGGACTACAGCCTCTGAAAGTAAATGGAGTGGTAGAGCAAAGATAGTCTGGTTGTTCCATCTGGAAGAGATTACGTTGAAGGCTGAAGTGCCGTTGTCATAGTCTTCCCTGCATCTCCCAGGTGTCTCTGGAGAAGCTCTCAAGTCTCAGAGGAAAATGTTGATGTGGATGATGGTGCTCTGAAGTGCCGTTACATGAGATCAGTTCTGTGAAACATCGCATATAAAATATTCTGTCTTTGTTGTATCATATGGTAGGATAGCAGAGAAAATGTCCTTGTTCTAAGAAGACATCTTATGAGAAGTGATTCAGCCAAGTGGTTAGCAAGGAACAGAAACTGTCTCACTAGCTCTTGTGGATCTGTCAGTCTGAGGCTGGATTGGAGAACTGAAAGGGGAAATTTCAAGCCCAGAAATGTGTGTTGCTCCTCTGCCCTCAGGGTTTGATCAAGTAGGTGGAACAACACACCTTCTTCACAGAGAACTAGACTAAAAAATACTTTTATGAAGTTATGACATAGCTTTTGACAAAACCATAGCAGATTATGCGCAGAGAGTGTATCTCTGTACAAAGATTATATTTTTGAATCAGTATTTTTCACTACAGGCGATAAAATGGCAAGGAACTGGTTTTCTTTTTAAGTGATATCCCATTCTTTAATTTAATTTTTCCTCCTAAAGTTATAGCTGGCTAATCCTGGGAAAGCCCCTTGTAGCGAGAGTAATGAAGCCCTTAACAAGAGACTTCATTGCAAAGCATGGCTGTTTCAATGTGAAAGTTTTATGAGTGGAGTAGTCACCAAACAGGGAAAAGAAAATACTCTAACAGGTTTGCTAACTTGTTCCCTGAGTGAATGATCAAATGGTGGAACTTTTGGCCTCTGCAAGAGTGAACATCTTCTGATGCTCATTAGAAATATGCTGGTTTAGCTGAGATTTAAGGCATCATCTGAGAACGAGTAAAAATCCAACAAAACAAACACTTTCAAAGTTCTGTTTTAAGCAGCATTAAGATTTAGTTCTAAGTCTTACCTTGACTGAAATTTAAATAGCTTTAATTAACTTCTATCAGCTATCATGCTGACTTACATTCTTTAGAAATCTGAAGAAGAGATATTCTGCCTGATGCATCTGTTAAGATGTCCAAGCTGGACCAGAAAACTATCATCAAGAAGACTCATCAAAACATTATTAACACATACTTTCCTCACACTTTAAACTTAATTTAGACAAGACCAAAGTTTTAATAAGATTTCTGTATAGAATGTATATCTTTCATTTGTTTGTTCTTCAAAAGTTATTAGTGTTTCTACCAGCAAACAATATAGTAAATTTTCAATTCTTAAATGCCCATCTTTGTTGAAAACTGAGATCCTTCTCTAGCAGAAGCAAAAATAATAAGGTAGGGTGGAAGCAGTAGAGCAAAAGGGGTTGAGAGTGGCATGAACTGTTCTAGAGAGTGTAAATGTGTTCTGCAGTGTCATTTATTTAAGCTTCACAGATTATGAGGCTACCAGTCAGGCAGCTTACTCCTAGCTGAATCTCTTCCAGTCTGAAATTGGGTGTAGCCAGACAGGGTTGCCACCATGAGATTTCATACAAACAGGTATTTCTACATTTCTGCCAGCTTCTCTCCACCCCTCTGCCATGCTCTTTTAGAGGAGGATTTGCCTGGGAGCCATTTGTAACACTGCATCAACAGAAAGTTTGGCAATCACACCTTACCAGGAATGCCATATGGTCAGCAAAGCAATGGTGCCACATTTTCTGCTGCTGTCTCTCACCTGCTCCTCTGTCTGCTTCAGGCAGCAGTCTGAAGTAATTGTGAAAAAAAGCATTTTTTTTCCTGCATAGAAATATATTGCATTGTTCAGGCTGGTGCAGCCAGTCCTATTGCAAAGCCATTATGAGCTACAATTTTCATGTGATAAGAATGAGTCAGTGTCTTACACCTGCCCTCAGGCTCTTTCTTGAGGTAAAAAAAACACCTAATGGTACTTTTTTTCTGGCATTTTGATATACTCCTCTCAGACACACCACACTAATGAGATATCTGTTCCCACTGAATGAACACACTATTGTTACTTGTTTTTTAACATGAGTATAAATTGAAAAATCATAGAAAACTCCTCCCATTTAAAACAGAAATCAAGGAATATTATTATTTGAAATATCTTTACTCTCCAAATTATGGTGTTAGATACTGTATCTGCTTTAGGTCTCATTTTATTTTTATTCAAATATTTCTCTCCCCTGCTGTATTACACTTATCATAGAAGAAAGTGAGTGCAGACAGTGGGAAAAAGGTTTTGCTATTTCAAAACATTCTCTCTTCCTCTCACCTCTCCACAGACCACTAAATATAGTCAGCTTCATGTCATGTTAGGAAGAAACTTGAAAGACTTGAAGACATGAAAGGAAAAGAGAGAAGAAAAGAAGCAGCATACTCTCACATTAGAAAAACTCTGCATATTTTTATGCCCTGTTATGTCAAGCCCACATTAAAATTTCTATCCACTCATTTCAGATGATCTCCACCCCAGCAAATGAGCAGGGTCTGTAGAATAATTAGCCTTACTAAAAATCTTGGGCTGTGTGAATGTAGTAGCTGATTCTCTGTGGTGTGCTACAAGACATTGTGATATTCAAGGCTGGACATCACCCACTTAAATTAGCCGTTTATCAGAGTTCAGGATGGAAACAGCTGCAGGGATAAAGGATGATGAATCACATGACACAGATTAAAAGCAGCTGTGATTAATGGGACATCACAAAGCAACAAAAAAGAGAACCAGCTGTGGAAAGAGATAACTACCACCATAAGGAGCAAATTAATGTCCAAGGTGATGTAATTAACTCCAAGCCTCCCCATGGCTTGGATGACCAATTCCAAGAAGGCTTGCTATTGTGCCCACAATAATGACAAGGCTGGGGATTCTTGAATTAAGTACTGGGATATTAGGCTTCATTTTTATACATTGCAGGGAACTGATAGAGTGTCAATGCTGAAGATATGGCAACTTGTAATAGTACAATTAGTACAATATATTGTTGTGAGTCTTTCAACTAACACTCCCCTGAGAGGACAGTTGGAAGAAAAGCTCGGATACGGCGCACTGTGAGTTATGTGGTCCTTTAAATGCTTACACTCAAGAATTACCCATTGATTATACTTTTTGTCTTTGTGTGAAGTCAAAGCAGCTCCCCAAAAGCATTTTAATGCAGTACGAGTGATTAACGGTGTTTTTTGTTCTTTGTCCTTATTAGTTATATCCTGGAAGGACAAGTTGTATTTTTCTTATTTTTCCAAAGAACAGTTTTAGCCCTGGGAATCTTCCACTGTTTTGCTTTCTTAATGATACCTTGATTCATAGTATATCATCTTCATCTGTTTAGAAGACAAAAACTTTATTTAGATCATTTGCCAGCAATTCCTGCTGCTTCCTTTCTTTAGCTTAGAAATGAAAATTTATATGCACCCGAAGGGAATTTGCTGACAACTTAAAATATTGAGGTATTCCTAAAATATTCAATACCTGAAAACTGGAAAGTGAAGACAGAATTTTAATTTTCTCTGCTGTCTTTTATACTATAATGATTATTCTAAGTTGTCCAAAAAGAAATAAGTTAAATATTTATAAATAAATATCTTTATAATTTGCCATCCTTGTGTAAAAAGGAGTTTTGAATTGCTTGTAATTTTACCATAAAATACATGTTAAATTTGGATCATGGGACTCTTACATTGGGTTCTGCTGTGGTGACAGGTTGACTTCAAGCAGGTAGCCGTGTCCTATTCATGTCTGAGAACTGTACCTGATCACAGAACAATAGATCAAAAGCACCAAAATTTGAAAGCCTTCTAGATCAAAACTGAGAGAGTTCAAACTGCTTGATGGTTGCATACTTTCTAGATACATTGGTTTCTTATGGTATTTTCCTTTTGACTTGTTCTTCCTTGGTGTTGAATTAGGTACATAAGTGTGTGTTGTGGTCCTAATGACAGCGTACTTGCTGTGGCCTGCATGAAAGTCTACTAGAAGCCTCTAGACGTCTTAAAATATAACTTTGATTAGTTTTATTAAACTTCCTCTCTCAAAATTTAAATTTCTTTTAATTGATTTCTAGGTCGTACAAATGTAAGATGCACTTGGGGAAGTCTAAAAGATGATGCATTGGCATTTTTTGCAGTTGTTGTTGAGATAGCTTTCAAATAATGTGGTGGGCTAGTGGTTATGTACAGTTTTCTGACCACTAAAACCAAAATTGTATTGCCTGCTGTCAAGGCTTAAGATTGTGAGATTCTTGAGACAGATGTGTCATTGTTTCATTTGTTAAAAAATTCCCAGCATAAAACAGTCCAAAGTCTTTACCTATAGGTATTCTAGATGTATAAACAGAAGATGGAAAGTAATCACTCTATGAAATCTAAACTATGAACTGATGTAGTTCTTGAGAGAAATCCTAGGGAAGGTTTTATTTTTGTCATTCATATAATCTTTTCCCTTCTGAACTTCATGCTACATACAAAATAACTGCGTGTTCTTTAAACTGTTGTATACAGAGGAAAATATTTTATTGTTCAAATAACTAAGAAAAGCTAATAAATACTACTGTTTTTTAATCACTTCCAGAAACATTATATTATATTACCTGTGTCAATAAAACAGATATTGACAGAAGCCAAGCTGGAATTTTACTGGTGTTCAAACATATTCATGTAATCCAGGATCAGAAATATCCCCAAAAAATATCTGTTTTGAGTAAGTAGAAAACATAGATCAATGCTTACTCACTGTTTTAAAATTATATGTGTAAAAATGATGCCAGTATGACAGATCATTACATAATATTTGAGTGAAGATCTTATACTGCAAAATGAAATGTGGAAATTCTAAGGCAAAATATTTCTAACTGGTATTTTAGACAAAAATTTTGAACAAGCTAAACTTGATATAAATGCCAAGTTTTAAAGAACTCTTAGGACTGTATCAGTGAAACTGCAGTCCTGCATGAAGAACTTCAGTTTAGTACCAATGTTGAATGGGAAGGGAATCCTTCCAAAGGCCATTGTTTAATTTTGTATATAGCAAAGCAGGATTCTCTTTAGGAGAAAAATCTGTCACTGGACAGTTTACTTGCACTGGTTCTTCACTTTAGTTTTCTGCCTTATTAATAAGCAGTAGATAAGAAATGTGATTTATGAAGGATTAAAACAGCAAGTCCATAGCAGAGTGGTGCAGGTAATATTATGGCAGGTAGCCATCATGTTTAGAATATGCATTTTCATAAGTATTTTTACTTAATACAATTTTCTATTACAGGTTTAACCTGATACAGGTGGTTTGGTCATAAATATTAAGAGGAAACAATGCTATCTGGAAATACAGCAGAATAGTAGTTAGTGAAACCCAGAAAGCTCTGTGATTCATCATGGGGGAAAAAAAAAAAGCTTCTTTGTTTTTTAAATGATGAATTGGTTTTTTAAGTAAATTCCTGTGGTTAATACAGTAAGTGCCTTACAGAAAGTTTGAATTGTAACAGGTCCATATAGGGAACAGTGAGAAGAGAAAAAAAATACCCAGATACAGGTACTGCAGTCCTCATTAAAAACTAAAGAGAGAATTGTTCTTGGAACAAAATCTATACCCTGCTGAAGGCAGAGACAAAAACTCCATTACCTTTAATGTGGCAAGTATTGCACCTCCTGAATTTGGAGGCATTCATGGATAGCTGGTTCACATTCTTTAGGCATAATAGCATCCTTGACCAGGTACATTGAGCAGACCAGTGTGTGACTCCATTACATATTTTACAGGACTTCTGATGTCTGTTTCCTACAGATTATGCTATCTGGAAAAGACTAGAACTACTATGAGGTACAACCTTCTCCATTCCTTCTAAATTTATGGTTATTATTGCTATAAATAATTTTACAAACTTCTGCAAAAATTACATTTCAGAAAGCAGTCATTCCTAAAAGTTTTATCAGCCCAACATAGACCCTGGCTCAGTGGTAATTATTATTTAAAATCCATTCTGTGTTTTTCAAGCAATACTGACAATGTGCTAAGAGTGCTTTTAATTTTCTCCTTGAGGAAATGCACTGTGCAAATTCATCTCACAGAATGACCTCTGAACAAGCTCTTCCTTCATGACTGCAGCAATATGAAAATGCATGCTTGTATCTGACCAAGTTAACAACAAGGTAGACAGAGGGAAAACTGCAGATACTTATTCTGTAGGCAGAACTGTTTATTACCAAGGGATTCATTCAAGAAATACAAGCAGTGTTTGTATCATCCCCAGTCCTTGCAAGACCAGCATCCTGAAATTTTCTTTTCCAGCAATGGTTTCTGCAGTCAGGGCTCCATTGGCATGGCACTCCAGAAACATATTAGGAAGGGAAGAAAACTGGCCATGGACAGCATCTATCTACAGATGTTATTTCAGCATCCTAGGAATTCTGCATGGATTACCAAAGTTTTAAAATGGTAGCCTAATTTTAAGATCATCAGCAGTCACTGACACAGATTTTCTAAGTGGTTAGATGTGGATATCTCATTTTGAAGCTTCATCCTGTTCCCTGAAGTTAGTGTACATTCCAGCAGAGAGGTTATGCAGAAGGTCATGCAGGTCTTCTAGAGATAGGATGTAAGAGCAATGCATTCTGTACCTAACTTATTCCCCAAGCAATTTTTCTCTAACCAAATCTGGTTGCTTATCTAGTAATTTCCCAAAGCAGTAGAACGTAATTAAAACTGTTAATTTTTATTTTTTAACATTAGGAAAACAATAGCAGCAGACCCTTGCATTTTTTTTTAACTGGATCAAGTAACAAAACAGTAAAATTCTGACAACAGTTATCTTCAGATGACAAGACACTGCTCACTTGGATTTTGGCTGTGTTTCAGAGAAAGTGGGGTTTTTTTTTTGCCCCAAGAAAGAATACTAGCACTTTTAATCTTATTTTATCTAAAATCATTCAAAACCTTCTCAGTTCTAGCACTGGTGTCATCTATAGTCTTAATAAAAATAATTCATTTTGTATCACAAATATTTCTGCTTAAAATATGTAGAAGTTTTTTTGTCCCAAGTAGACATTAATGCTGAGTACTTCTCACAACAGCATAGAAAGCTTGTACGTCATGTCTGATGAATGGTGTTGTTAATCCTTAATTGTGTATTTATAGTTTAGTTTATGGTTAACCGGGAATAATTTAAAAGTATTTACGGGAATGACAATAGTTCTTCTCGGAGATTGAAAGTTGCCAAGATTAGTGTCTCTTGCAGGAACAGATTGTAGGAAAAAAAAGCTACCAGATCAAGGTTCATTCTCTATATATATATATATATATATGTATATCCCAAGTGGTTCTAGGATTAGTTATTACTGAATAAGCTATTCCCATCCTTATTGTGTGACCGGTCTTATGCAGGAAGAGAAGTGATTTGCTCCTATTTAGTTTAAAGTGTTTTGGAAATTCATTTGACCTAGTCTAAAATACGACCGTGAACAAAGAAGTTGTTCAGCTGTCATTATTCAGATTAAATCAGGATGTTGTATTAAATGATCTTTCAAATATAGAAATATATATTGACTGTAAATTCCCTTTTTTTCCACAAGTGCCCTGGATATTGATGTTTAGCTTTCACTTTTGTCAGAGAATGATTACAGATACAAGTACTAGAAAAACTAGTGATTTAATGCTTTAGAGAGCACATGGTATTGTGCCACTAATAAAAAGAAAAATCCACAGTGCTGCTGTCTGTCCTTTTTTCAGTGCCTTGTCCTCTGTTAAGTCTCTGCTGTTTGCAGTGACCCTTAGGTCTTTTCCAAGTTTAGTGCATTTGGTTTAAGCTCCGCAAGGATGAAAGGATATTTCATTTTTTTATTCTCATGCATATCAGTTTGTGGTTTTCCATTACTAATTTAATTTAAATATAGAACTATCTGATTAGGATTGGAGGTACGCATTTCATAAGTATAGCTCTATGGTTATTAATTGTAAGAAGCATGGAATGAAAGGTATATAACCTGTGACAAACACATTTTTCCAGTTTTGTTGCTTTCATAACATGTTGCAGGAAAACAGTAAATAAATTGAATGAAAAAAATATTAAAAAAGAGGACTGTAGTTTCTCCCTTTTTTTGTAATGACTTTAGAAATCACTGCAGAGCTTGCATTCCTTCATCCACGTGTCTTTTGCAGGTCATGTCCTGTGCCCGAATACATTGCACTCTTTAGCACTCCCATTAGAAATTGATTTGTCTTTTTATTTTCAGGTTTTCACATGTTCTCTTGCAGTCAGAGTTTCTGAGTCTCAAACCTGAATGATTGTAAAATTACGATTTGAAGCGGGATAACACATCACAGGGCTTAAGTTCAAAGTGTTGGGTGAAAATCACTTCTCTGCATTCCTGCTTTTAAAATACATTTTCAGTGGTTCTAGAAAGCTGGGCCACAATTGATGAGAGCCAACAGTTACTGCCAAACAAAGCAAATAATAATTTTATCTTTTTGAAATTGTTGGCCGTTTGTGAAATTTCCAAGAAGTGGACTTAGATTTTCATCAACTGGCTGTATTCCAGACTCTTTTTAAGATTTAGAGTTTTGATTTGATGGAAAACAAACAAAAATATTAATATACCAATTAATATGATTTGATGGAAAGCAAACAAAAATATTAATATACCAATTAATAATTCAGGTCTAGTTACCATAAATAAAAATTCTCAATGAAGAAAGCCCTTAATAGGCAGTATATAGGTAGTCTATGAAACTGCAGCTACTCAAAATGTTTTCTTTAGAAATTGAATTTAAAGGTGTACTGCTACAATCAAATAATAAAATGCAAAAATTGTGTTGTCTCTACTAGAATTTTACATCAAGTTATCCACCCTGGTACACAGTTGTTTCTACAGCAATAACCCAAACCCAGAGATTGACTTTTCTTATACCCACATACTTTGTCCTCATTCACATTTTTCACCAGAATAGGGATTGCATCTCAACAACAAGAAGTGAGCTTACAAAATAATTAGCGTGGTTGAGCAGAGGAGTTAAGGATCACTACCTAAAAAATCTTCTGGGGAGACTTAGTATGTGGTATTTGGGCTGTCATTTCTTTCTTTTTTTTTTTTTTTTTTTTTTTTTTTTTTTTTTGGTTCTTTTAATGCTTCAAATACTTTATTTTTCTGCTGGGACTTAATAATACTGTCTTCTGTTGTACCATGCTTCAGAGCAGCTGGTACGTAGCACTATAAAAAATGAAGGCTATTATTACTTCATAGAGGAAGAACAGACTTTGAAGCTTAAGTTCAAAGCCTCTATACTGAGGTGAAGAATCACTTTCTAGACATTGCTTTCCTTGTCTCTTCTGAAAAGGCAGCTCCAGCAATGGGAGGAGAGCAGCTAAAAAGCTTGAGTCACGTACTTGCTTGACCAGCAATATGTGCTAAAAAATTATTCAATCTGTCTCCTAATTAAGCAATTTTATGAACAACCAGCAAAATATTATAATTAAGCATGAATTAAGCATTAATTAATTAAGCATTAGTAAGGAGGAGCAATCTTGTAGTTCACCCAAATGTTTTGGTACCTGAGGTAAGAATATCACAATAGTTTCAACAATCAGTAGTAGTAAGAATTTACCACCCAAGTCCTAGAAAACCAAAGTAGAATAATGGAAAAGGAATCAGGAATAATTAATCAGAAGCTTTAAAAAAGGAGGTGGACTCATGTTCTTCATGCTGGGATTGTTTGCATTAATTACTTCCACTGCATTCTGCAGAGATAGTTGGAGCTTTGTCAGAACATTCCGACCTTTACGTGCTCAAACATACTGTTAAATTCCTATGACACGTATGCTATTTTTTATTTTCTTTTTTTTCCTTGTACCAAAATGGTTGATATTGTGTGGCCTGAAAAAAACAGGATATTGGGCAGATTTGTACAGATTTACGAGAAATGCAGCTTCCAAAAATAAAACACAGTAAATCACCATGTGCTTAGAACAGGAATCACTGAGTGGTAGTAGTTCCATTTATCAACAAGATCTCTCCTGGACAGATTGTTATATTTTCCTCTACTACTGTCCACAGGAGAAAAAAACCACATAATTATATTTTGTTCTTATGTTTGTTAATGTTCCTGTAAGTTGATTCGCTTTTCTTTTAGAACAATACAAGGAAAGAGCCACTTTCTCTGACAAATTAGACATAGGACATGTTAAGGGTCGTTCTCGAAGCAGTGACAAGAACAACAAAAGTTTTTAAGGTGGACACAAATAGCTGGTGTTTTGGTCACACAGCTGAAATTACACCTTCAAAATCACAGCGTCTACCTCCAACTCTGTACAAGTGCCATGTGTTACTGTCCATTCTCTATTGAGAAAACCAGGCCTGAGACCATTTAAGGAGTCTGAAGGTACACAAGTCCATGGGACCTGACAAGACCCATACACAGATCCTGAGGGAATTGGCAGTGGAAGTGGCTAAGCCACTATCCATCATATTTGACATTCCACTTAAGTTCCCATTGACTGGAAAAAGAGAAAAATTACCCCAATTTTTGAAAAAGGAATTAAGGAAGACACACAAAACTACATGCAGGTCAGTCTCACCTCAGTGTCTGTCAAGATCATGGAACAGATTCTCCTGGAAACTCTGCAAAGGCACAGGGTAAATAAAGAGGTGATTGGCAACAACCAGCATAGGCAATTTTTTTACAGGTTTTTGATTCACTAAAGGCAAATTGTGCCTGACAAATTTGGAGGCCTTCTCTGGTGAAATAACAGCAGTGGTGGATGACAGAAGATCAACAAGTATTATCAGCCTAGACTGGTAAATAGCATTTGACACTGTCCCACACAACATCCTTGTCTCTAAATTGGAGAGACGTGTTTGATGGATGGACCACTCGGTGGATAAGGAACTGGCTGAATGGACACAATCAAAGAGTTATGATCAATGGCTCAGTGTGCAAGTGGAGAGCAGTGATGAGTGGCATTCCTCAGAGGTCAGGATTGGGACCAGCACTTTTTATCATCTTTGTTAGCAACATGGACAGTGGGATTGAGTGCACCCTTAGCAGGTTTACCAATGACACCAATCTGTGTGGTGGAATTGACACACTGGACTGTAGGGATGCCATCCAGAGGGACCTTGACAGGCTTGAGAGTTGGAACCATGTGAACCTCATAAAGTTCAATAAGGCCAAGTTGAGGTCCTGCACCTGAATCAGGGCAATCCCAAGCACAAATACAGGCTAGGTGGAGAATGGATTGAAATCAGCCTAGGGAGAAAAATTTGAGGGTGTTTGTGGACAGAAGGGTCAATAAGACTTAGCAATGTGCACTCACAGCCCAGAAAGCCAAACGTGTCCTGGGCTGCATCCAAAGCAGTGTGGCCATCAGGGCAAGGGAAGTGATTCTGCCCCTCTGCTCTGCTCTCCTGAGACCCCACCTGGAGTGCTGCTGCATCCAGCTCTGGGACCCCCAGCACAGGAAAGACATGGACATATTGGAATGAGTTCACAGAAGGCTACAAAGATGATCAGAGGGCAGTAGCACTTCTCTGATGAAGACAGGCTGAGAAAGTTGAGGCTGCACAGCCTTGAGAAAAGAAGGCTCTGGGAAGGCTTTAGAACAACTTTTCCGTACCTCAAGAGGGCTGGAGAGGGACTTTTTATAAGGGTGAAATGTTTTAGGATGAAAGAGGGTAGGTTTAGATTAGATACTGGGAAGAAAGTCTTTACTGTGAGGGTGGTGAGGCCCTGGCACAGGTTGCCCAGGGAAGTCGTTGATGCCCCATCCTTGGAAGTGTTCAAGGCCAGGGTGGATGGGGCTCTGAAAAGTTTGGTCTATTAGAAGGTGTCCCTGTCCCTGGCAAGGGGGTGGTAACTAGATGATCTTTAATGTCCCTTCCCACTCAAACCATTCTATGATCTACGATTTGGCTCTTCATATGTGAAAATAAATTCAGAAATAACATTATTTTAAAACACTTTATGTTTTTTGTTTCTTATATTTGTTAGTTTATTCCTGTACAGACTTGGAGTGCCTCAAAATCACAGTTTTGCTTCACTACTCACAGGGATTTTTTTTTTATCCCCAGTCATTTGGAGCAAATAAAATGTTGCTTAAATTTATTTTACATGTCAGTGCACCTAGAAGCTGAAAATCTGCTCCTGGGAAGCTGACCTGAGAACATCTTAAGCATTGAAAGCTTAGGAAGGCATTTTTTGTAAGAGTTGCTGTGTCAGCTCTCTGCTGCCTATTTGACAATTCCCTTGTGAAAGAACATTCTCAAAAGACTGGTTAAGCTAGTTTATAGCTGTTTTGTGGCACTGGGGAGAGCCTAAGGATTTCTGAGATTAGTTTAAAGTGGAATTAAAAAAAAAATACAGGCAAGTTCTTCCCTGTCTCCCCGATTTCTAAGTATGTTTATGAAGGCTAAGTATGCTTTAAAAAGCAAAATAATATTTTATCAATACATAAATATAAAAGGATGCCTATGAATGCTTTCCAAAGCCATAAAATGGATGAAATAAGTACCACATCCATGCCCAAAGCTTAAATTTCAAATAAGCTGTCACAGAGGACAACACTGCAATCCATGATGTCACCTGCCTTGCCAACTGATTTCAAACAAATGACTGTACAGCCACTGCTGTTACAGTACTTAATAAGTAAAGCTGAGAGATCATCAGGATGGATTTGATATTTCTCAGCCCGTAAAATTTGGACACGAATAGCAGTGCAGACGTTGTCTTATGCAACTGCTGTCCAGGTCTAATGATTTCTTGATTTTCTCCTGGCATTTTTCCACCCTAACAATTAACTTTTCTTCTTAATATTTAGCCTAAATCCTCTTTCCTGTTAATTAAGCCGCATGATTTTTTGTCTTAGATACAGTGATTAGGGCAAAATGTTCCCCAAATGCTGACATAAGGTGGTACAGAATAACCTACTCACCACACCCACACGACTCCAAGCTCCTCCCTCTCACAGCTACTGCAAGAAATTAACTCTGTCCTGGCTTTGGCCGGAACAGGTGGAGATCTATGCTTCAAGAGGCATGTAGAGGCTTGGTAACATAACAATGTATCATAATATAACATAGCACTGGCTAATCCGTTTTAGTTAACAGGTCTCTGTTGCATGAATAAAACAGATTGTATTCCTCACTAGAAGAAATATGTGTCAGAAGATGAAGCATTTTGCAGTGTTTAGCAATGGTGAGTGGCTCAAGACAGGTCCTCTGACAGCTTCTTGTCCTGTCGAGACCATGGTAGCAAAATGAGCTGCCCTATTTGCTGTGTAGTCCCTCAGCATGGACCTCAAAGGAGGAAGAGTTGCACAAAGGTTTGTAATAAATGAGACAGAGATTGCAGAGGAGTAGAATGGGCAGCAGAAGCATTCAGTGTCTTCAGCAATCCAGCTAAATCTGCCTGAGCTTCTCTCAGGCTTTTTATTGGCCATGTGAGTTCCCCTTGTGGGCTGAGTCTGAGATCTCTGGGATTTTCTCTGCTTCGACACAGAAGAATGAGTGACATGGGTTGGTCATGCATCACCCAGCTTTGATACAGCAGCAGACCCATGGGTTTCAGGGGAATTAAATCGAGTTAGTTAGGATCAGAGCAGTGCAGCAGGGAGTGATCCTGGATTGCAGGAGCAATATGCAGCCTGCCACTTCTGAATTTGGTCGCCATGACATTGATGTCATTGTGCTGCACTGGATGAAATTTAATGTTGTACACTTCATTTCTGTGTTAAAATTTAATAGAAAATCATAGGCTATAGAAAGCCAGCATAGAATCTCAGACTCACATAAGTTTATTGCTGTAGAAAAGTTGCCCATTTTAAAGAAAAACTTGCTTATCTTAAAAAAACTAGACAGCTAGTAACATTTTGTATGCTTAGCAATACAAAATGTTCTTCTAGCTGAGTGCAGCTTGGTTACCGAATCTCATCCAGTTTTGTCCTTCTCTGTTTATGGCATCCACACTCTCTTGGGACCTTTGCAGGCAGGTGCAGACACGGATTCTGACTGTTTACCTGCTCATTTCACAAAGGAGTCCTTTTCTTTATCGTGCACATCAATCAGCTCACTTCTTGGAACAGTTAGGAACCCTCATGCATTTTCTTCTGTTATGTTCTTCTCTCAAAATTATTTCTTTTGTGCCTTTTTGTAAACATCTAGACTTGCACACTGTGTATGTGAAGAAACTTGTGTGACTGATGATGAACGCGAAGTGAATACGGGGTGAAAATAAGCTTGCCAAGATGTTGTATTTTATAAACAAAAAATTTTTACTGTTTTAAAGTGTTTTCATGGCTACTTGTACACAACACTGAAGAAGACAATTGAGAAGAAGTGGAGTTTTTCAGTCAGCATTGCCACTTAATTTTTAACACAGCTGTCTGAAGTAGGCATCTTGTAACACTCCCTCACATATCCATTTCTTAGGTGTATTTACTTGTACCTCTGCTCTGAGAAAAGACCCAGATGCAGAAGTCTTGTCAAAAATCACAAAATTTCAATTAACTGGAAAGTCTGTAAAGTCTTACATTTAACAGTACATATATATCAGAATGGTGTTATTCCTTGAACAGAGTATACATAAAATCTAAAAAAAAATCAAAAATATTTAGTCTGGGAAAAAAGTCAGACACTGCAGGCTCTGAGTCACTGAATTGAATAGGAATTTCTTGTTTTAGAGCAGCTAAAATGTGGATTTTTTTTTAAATTTTGGTGTTAAAGAATAGTTACTGCACAAAGACTGATGTTACTAAATAATATTTCTCTATTATATTTGCTAACTTAAAGGTCAACTGGCACACGCTATTGATTTCTTTTTTTCAGGTACTGTTGTTAAACAAGTTCTGCAATCAAATTTATTACAGGTGATTCACTGAATGCTTGAACAGCACAGTAGGGTTTAATTCCGAATGCAATCAATATTTCCAAAGCAATGCACAACTAAAATAAATTTAATACATACAGAGCGGGACCCATGGCCATTGACATTTTCAGTCAATAATGGTTTTGAAAAACAGCAAACAATATGTTTAAATCAACTACAAATTCATTGTTCTTGTGGTACAAAGGTAACTACTTTAGAAAAAAAAATAGACATGCAGGAGAACAAACACTCCTCCCTCAATGCCCTAACAAACAGAGCTGTTACAATAATAATATCTATTTCTTATGGAAGAAGTAATAATCAGCAGTAAACAGCAGCAAAGGACAGTGGCCAAGGCCTCTTAATGGTAATAGCTTGAAAGTACTCTAATCCTTTCCTTCCTGGCTTTCTCTATGTGAATTTTTTTTCCTAGCAACAAAAGGTATTCAATAGTCAATCAAGGGAGTAAATTTCAAAATTATTTGTGTAGAAAACAGCACATAGATATAAGAATTTTATTGTCTACTTGAAGGAATTTGATATATATATGTATTTTAACTTCTACTTTGATTTTTTATTGCAAGGCTGCAAAACAGAGCTGCCTTTTTATAGAGATCCATTTAAATGGGAAAGGTGAGTAACTTTTGAATACACTGTTGAAAATACTTCAGGGATTCCCTGAAGATCGATATGACTTCAAAGCTGGCTCTGCTTCAAGTCAGAGGTTGGACTAGATGATCTCCAAAGCTTCGATCCAGACTAAATTATTTTAAGATTCTGAATTTTGCTCTTCAGCTGACAGTCTTTAGGACTCTGCAGAAAACGCCGTATTAAAGAGAGACCAGGAGTACAGTTTTTAAAAGTTAATCTTATTTCTCCAGATATTCTTTAAAAGACAGTAGCTGCACATTAAAAAAAAAAAGCATGTATACTCAAATCCCTCTAGCTCCTGTATAACTGAAGAAAGGGAAGTTGGTTTCAGTTTAATAAAACTATTGGAAAATTCCAGTTTTGCTTTAATACTGTGGACTGTCCTTGTCATATAAATTTTAATATATGAGATATCAACAATTTCCACTGTTTGTTAATCTCATGGGGAACACTATGGAGGGTTTTCTTCCAGATCTCATCACCTACAACAAATTTTGTGACTTTGAATATGAAATGTTTCTTGTCATAAATTGACAGTTCTTGTTCCACCCTCATCCCATGAGGCTCTTCTAAAGAAAAAAGAAATGTAGCAGTCAAATTGTATGATATGAAGTGACAGCTTGATTTGTAGCATTTAAAAGATGGCTGCTATTATTATTAGACAATTTGATAGAGTGGAAAAATGTAATTTTCTCTTCTACACACACTTTAGTTCAGTTTCAGTAACAGAGTGGTATTTTACATGTATTTTATTCATTGGGAAATTTGTCCCTACTTCCATGAAAATAGAAAATCTCTTATGTCAGAGATTTATATAGCCTTTCTTTACAACTCTCTACATTTTCACACCATTTGCCATTCAGGCAAATTCATGGGGAAGCCCAGTTTTAGATTAAATACTGAATGGTGTATACTTAGTTACTGTCCTCTCAAACCCATATTCCTTTGTCACAACTCATTCAGTTCCAACTCCTTTCCCATGAGATGCTTGGTCCCCTGAGTATGGGTGAGTAGCTGAAAAGTGGGTCACCTTGACATATTCTACAGATATCTGGGTGGAGAACTTCAGGACTAAATTAATCATCCTTCTGATCTTTTAATTTTTTTTCCTCACCAAATTCAAAGAAAACACTCCTTCAGTTTTTGGTACTTAGTGACAACAGATGTCATAGGATCAATTCCTGAATTTCCATGAGTTGGGGAACTGACCTGCTACCAGCTATGGGTTAAGATACATCAAAAAAGAATATATGCACCATTCACTACATGAAACATCCTTCAAAATGCCTTCCCTAAATAGATCAAACTGAATATATTTAAAATCTAACAGAAGATGCATATGATATGTGAGTCAGTCCAAACCATCCACAGCAGTCGTGGATGCTGCCTCCACTGCACTAAAGTCAATACAGAAAAGAAATCAGGAAGAGAGAACCACCTGGCTCCATGTGCTGTGCATCTCTTTCCTCAGAAATTAGTGTTAAAATTTAGTAAAATGAATTGACAACTGAAGTCTGACGTATGTTTTTTTATGGTTTACTTCCATTTTATTTCATTTCTTTGATTATAGTTATACTGGGTTACTCCTGAATTGATTTTTCATTAAAATATATAATTTTTACCCTCATTGATGAAGTACAGACAAGTTAATGGTGAGCAAAGGGCACAGAAGTGCACAGCTGATTCTCCAGTTTCTCTGCTGATCTGCATCGGCCTTACTCTAACTCTAAATTTTGGAGTAAATTGAACGGCATAAAAGCAGTGTGAACAGTCAATTCTGTTCAAGGCTTCAATTTCACTTAAAATATAAATAAAACTCAACAAATAGCAAAAGATATGACAAATAGAGGGAACAATCTTTTAGCCATTTTTAATCCAATAGAGGACTTGTGATCACTGCATAAACTAAAAGAGTAAAGGATGACTGAAGATTCATTTTTCAAATCAATCATTTTCCTTTATACTTTTAAAGAAGACAATCTCTTGTCTCACTGATAAATGGCAAAATATTGCCCAAAACTTATAATATTTCCCAATGTTCAATTTATCTTCTTGTACTAAACGTACTTTAATAGACAGCAAAAGAGAAAGAAACAAGACCTGTGAACAGAAAAATATAAAATCATTTGAAGAAAGGGCACATTTCTGCAAAACACAACATCCATCAAAAGTAACACTGCCACATTTTCACAACACGAAAAAGAGCAATCGAAAGGGTGTTGCCAAAATGTTTTCCATATTTCCTCATATGATTTAAACTCATATTACTTATTTATGTAATAAATACTTAACAATTCTTAGTCTGTAGAAACTGTTGCTACCAATTTCTACACAAAAATGACCAAAAGCTGAGGCCCAAAATGCATGTGCAATGTATATGCACATTATCTCTTGGCTCAGGATAGAGAGACAGCACACCCTGAGAAAAAAGTCCCCTAAGAGAGGGAATCTATTGTGAGCCACCAACTATTGCCAGCAGCTGACCTAGGTGTCATAACTACCTCTGTTTGACAGTACAGCGTGTCTGGGAACCCTGGAGAGTAGGTGTCTTGAATTTCTCATTAATCTGTGCATAGAACAACAGTCAGAGCTAAGCCACAGCTAGATGAATGTGGCACTTCATCTCTTCCTGCTATCCACAGGATTGTCTTCCCTGCAAGAAAGCTGGGAACTGCATTCACTTCTCCTGAGTGCTAATTACATTTCTCAGTTGCAAGGCAAATGTCTTGCAAAATCCAAACAAACATGCGAGATACCAAATGTGTTGTATAAATGTCTAATAAATCAGGGAAGTTTTTCTGCAAAGTTTGACTATGAAAAAGTAGTCCATTATTCAGAAGCTGTGGCTGCAAGCTCTGCAGTCATTTTATTATCACATGTAGTTCTCTAAACTATTAATAAGAGTGGTGCAGCCACAATGAGAGTATATGGTTAGACATGAAAGAAACAGCACAACAAATCCAGTTCAAAAATGAACACAGAGATATTTTGGAACATTGTCTGTTTTAATGTTTTTTAATTAGACTAATAGTATAGGTATGATGAAAATAGACCTTGTTTGAGAAGAGCCACAGTCTGTAATAAAATGTGCTTATTCTTGACCCAATGTGTGCGTATGTGTTGTTGACCTTTTTGTTCTGATCTATGTGACCTTCAGATATTTTAATCTGATCTCTAGAGCTGATACCAGATAAGCGAGATCTGTTTGATATGTGTATACTGTTTGTGAACTAAAATTTTTTCAGAGTTAATTTTTTTAGGAATAAAAACAGACAAAAATTAATGTGTGGGAACTTAGTAAAAGATGAATAGAAGAAATATTGGCCTGACAAATATTCCTGTACTTTTTCTACCCTTAATAGGGTCATTTTCAATGTCATATGTAACTCTTCTTAAATTTCTCACTATCCACTGCGGAAGTGGATATACCCAACTATAATATATTTTGCTGTGAACAATGAAGAAAATGCTGTGAAGAATGAAGCTTTAAAATAAAAGATTTCCATGAAGACTCTTTCCAGCTTGTGGATTCCGGACATTAAAATGCTGTTTTAAGATCTCTAAGTCCCTACCAGCTGTGTGACAGGACCATTTTGTGAGAAACAACATTTAACTGCATAAAACAATCTCCCCCTCATCTCTCTCTGTGCTGATAACTCAGTTGTGCTACAGTGCAGTTACTACTGCATTACCCACTTATGTGGAAGAGCAGAATTCCCTTTACTGAGTTAATTAGCACAGTAAGTAAAGGCAGACTGCAAAGCAGAAACCAGACTGGATGATCACAGTGTTACCCCTAAGACCTCCTGGGCCTGAACTGGGTATCATTTCAAGATGGTAAAGTACTGCCCCAGGTCCTTGGGGGCAGGACATAGCTAAAGCATTGAAACACACATAATGAAACTGTTCAGCATCTGGATATAAAATAGTCTAGAAAGACAGAAAAAAAAATCAACTGCAATTTCATAATAGTCCATAAAGTCAGTAAAAGTCTGAGAACTCTAAAAATTATACTATAATTTCAGCTACTGCTTCCAAGACAAAGTTCCATTTTCAGACCTAAAACACCAGCCACCTGAGAAACATGAAACTGTTGCACAAGAATATGCTGTAACTCAGAATGAAATACAATAAACTACCTACTTATATTCAGATCAGGCACTCTCAACAGATGTTACACATAGGATCAATATTGAATTGTAGTTACCCTGGTACCCCACAACTGTAATTATGATCTAAATAAGCAAAGACTAAAATAAAGCAGGGGACCAGATGGATATTTCTTTATGAAAGCTATTTCAGATACAGCAACGTGACAATGGTGATGAGCCCACCACACTTAAATAGGTTTTGCCAATCAGTTGGGCACCCAGAGCATATGTTTGAAATAACAATCAGGAATAGTAATTATTGTTTAGAAGGCACAGCACTGTGACAAAGAACACCCAGCATTTTTCATTACAGTGAAAACTAAGTCGTTAAATTGTTTAAACCCAGCAAGCTAAGGGATTAAAAATGTGAAACTCATAACCTGCTCTCATATAAGTGTTTTGCAGCCAAATGTGTCTGTGGCAGATTTTAACCCACATGTGACAAAATATCTACTGAAATCAATCTTTGCTAATAACTCCTAAAACTCATAGGAGAAATTTCTTTGGTGTTAGGGGCAATTGTATGAGTAAGTGAAGACGTAGGCATATGGAGACAGAGGAAAGTAACAAATGGTAAATATTAGACAAAATTTAGGAAAATATTTTCTAGTGATAAGAAATGTAATTGTATGAATTTTAACATAGTTCACAAATTGTATCTAAAAATAGCATTCATTAATATCCTGGGTTTTTTATACAATATAGCACAATGTTCTCTTGAGTGGGGTACATTAGCATGCCTAGCTGTGCAGTCTGGATATTGTAAAGGAAGTTGCCTATTGCTAGATATTTTGTCAGATTCCAGAGGAGGACGTGTCTTAAACTTTCTTCTCCTCAAGGCAGTTGCCCATTAATACACTCTTTTTAGTATGCAGATTGCTTACAAGAGATATACTTAGACTGTTTTTCATAACCAGCTTACTGTTTTTATCCTGAGACATTGCTCTACATCACTTGTTACGTAATTGTAAGAAAGTATGAATTTGAAAATAGCAACAGTAACAAAAAAGCTAAATCTACCCTTATTTAGGGTGAGATAATCCTTGGTTCAGGAATGTGATTTGACTTCAGAGCAGAATAAAAGCCCTTCCAGTTCTTTCCAGTCCCTTCTTGCACACAGGGCAAGCCAGGTACCTACCTATGAATGTTTTCTGGACTTCAAGTGAAATTTCTTCATGTCAGATGATTCAAAGTGCTCCAAGGGAGTACATACCTAAAACTACAGCAATTTTCAGGGTAGCCAACTGTTTTAAGGAAACTCAAATCAATGTGCAGGTTTGTTTGTGATAGCAGTGCCCAGAGTTTCCATGATTTACAGAAGAGTTTAGTGGTTAAAACATTTTTTTTTCAGAGATCAGGGAAAATTGAGTGCTGTTCCCACCTTATGTGACATCTGTATCCCCACCTAGAAGTGCTCACCAGAGAACTTCTAAACCAACTTTTCAAAGACCAAAATAATTACTCCACACTAGAAAACTAGAAAATAGCAAACAATAAAATGGGACAAACCCAAGTAAACAGCTATTTAAAGGTGTGCTTGAGGACACTACTTTTCAGTAGCTGCTGTTGATACAAGTATGCTGCAATCTGCAGTGTTTTGTAGAGAGACCTGAGCTAGCTGTAAACAAACTCTTCTACCACCAGCAGTCTGATCACAACAGCATGGAGCTCTTAGGTTGCCATACCTTTGCGACTCAAAAATAATTTTTCTGAAACATGAAATTGTTCTTTTTCATAAGAAGGATTTTTCTCTCTAAAAGCCTGATGAAAACACTGATAATGCTTTTACTTTAGTGTTTGATTTATCCCTGGTGCAATCAAATCTACAGTCAAGGGAAATGTAGCTCCTGATAATTCCTAATATGGTGTTTGAGGCAAGGAGATGTCAATTCTGGTCCTGGCTATTCATATATCACAGATATGAGGGCAAAATTTTGTGATCTTGGCTAGAAAAAAACCAAGCAGGAATAGCAGGTAGGAAATCCTCATGTTAATGTTGCTGCTTAAACTCTTATGATATGACAGTCCCCAGAGAGTTAAGGCTAATTAAACCAAGGAGTAACATTTTTGGACCTTTCAGGATGGAGCACAACAGTTTCAAGCTCACATATTCAAGCTCAACTGTAGGGAACTGGAGCCTCTTCCCTTTTAAGAGAGAGCCTTCACACAGTGGTCTGCTGTGTATTAGCTGAACTTTTCTGACGGTTCTAATGTCAACAATCTCTCAGCTAGACACAAGACTTCATGCAGAGAAATGTCACTGGGATGGGGAAGGAAGGCAGAGCCATGCCTAGCACAGCACAAAATAAGTCTGCTGACACTATGCAGGCATGGAGCACTTCATGTCTGATTACACTGCAGCATTCCTGCTGTTTTAATAAGACTTTTCCTCTTAGAAGAAATAACTAATGGTGTCACGTTGTGGGGTGGCTTTTTCACAACTTTCAACAGTTGACATTGCTAAATGACTTTCACCAGTGACCTGAATTAAACTCAATGAGAACCTAATAGCTACAATGTCAGAGGCCCTCTCTGTGCATGTACAGCTTCACCTGCATCACCTGGGGCAAGTCATTCAACTCACCTGAACACAGAACTGCCAGCACTGAATTAATTCACCAAATTGACATTTACATGGATGCCACACTTCAAATGTTGGACTTTGTCTATCCTTACTATTTTTTTGCTGCTGTTATCCCTGAATAGCACACACAATAGAACTGCAAATCAGTGATGTCAAAACCATTTATGTGAAACAGCATATTTATTAAAAAGCAAAATCATTTATTTGAATAGGGCACAAAATTTCATGGCCTGTAAAACCTCATGAAAGCATATAGGTGTTACTACTTTATAGTCAGAGACACTGAAGAAAGTTGAAATTCAGATTTTGCCTTCCCCTGTTCCCATCCTAGAATAATTTTGATACCATTTTAAAATCCTCCCAAAATGCTCTTTTCAATGTAGCCTGTTCCACTTACCCTCTTCTGTTTTTTCTCTGCCCTGTGTACCACCTGCAGGTCTCTCTACTGTCCTTCTACTTTTCTTCTCTCTTCACTTCTCTTGTTCTACTGTACTTTCTGGAGTTTTTCACCTTATGTCACTGCCAGTCTGTCTCCTAAGGCACTAAATCAGCACTTGTGGAAGGCGATCCTCCCTTGACTGACTGCTGCCTCTGGAAGTGCCAGCTCGGCTCAGTGGGCGGCCGGCGGCCAGATGGCAGCAGCAGGACACTTTTACAAACTGTGATTCTTCACCGTCCCTGTGCAGAGGGTGAGCTTGCAAGACCCAGAGTAGTCGGTCCTCTTTATGTACTAGTATTAAAAATTAATGTTGGAATGATTTGTTCAGCTGTAGTGTTTTCAGTGCAGTTTGCCCAAGTCCTGTGTATATTGATTTATGTTTATCAAGGCTAAAATGAATGTTTTCAGTAGAAAATGAAACCATATGATTATTTTTTCTTTTAGCTTTGAATTTTGTCAGAAATTCTTATTTCAGGCTGTGGCTAAGTAGTATGAATCTGTGAATAATCTGGAGAGAAACTCAGGTTCAGCTGTGCTTTGATGTAAGCTCAAGCCATGTTTTTTTCTGGTGTTTGTCTGGGGATGGATGGCAATGCAGCAAGCTGTGACAGAGAACCCAAACTTGCTCAGACCCGGGACACCAAACAGAAACCTGGAGGTGGAGCTGCAGGCAGGGAGTAGGCAAATCCCAGTGGAGAAATCTACTCCATGATCAGAGCTCTGTGAAGAAACTACATGCAGAATTAGAGATCTTAAATCTTGCAGAGCATGTAGAATCTCAGCATACCCTGCAAAGTGAAAGCACAGCCCAGTGCTACTCTTCTGGGAGAGGCTTCCATGAGCATGGGGCAAACTGCTCCACATCATGTAAAATCAGACACTGGAAATCTGTAGGCTCATTAGTTTATTCATAGATAAATATTTTCATATGGCCAAAAATATCCACTACTTAAGTGTAAATTGCTGGTCCTTCAGTAAGTTCTTTCCAGATTAAAAAAAAATTGTACTCTAAGAAGTTGTTAATGGTAACACCATGAGAAGGAAATTTTTGAGCTCAGATCTACAAAAATTAAAACCTAGATAAGACTTGTACAGTGCTATAGGGACAGTCATCTCTGTTTTATTTCTTGCATGGAAAAAAACTGGGAGGTCTTGCAGCACAGAATGAATGGACTATCTTAGACTGCAATAATGAATGAACTTAATCTACCTTTACCTAGACTTTGCATATTTTTATTGTTAGAGCTTTCAACAGAGGCGATGATTAAGTATTCAAAACAGCATACTACACTCCAGACATATTTCAGCTAAGAGCTCCTGTATGTGGATACTTAGAATTACTCTTTATTCTGTTTCCTGCCCACACAGTTTCCCTGATCCATTGCTCAATCTGCCTTTCCTGTCTTTTGCTCACAATCCTTTTGCTATTGTAAAAGGCTCCCTCTGACCAAGACACTACCTCTGTTTTTCCAAATCCTCTTTTGAATTTGGTTCTAGGTTTCAGATGATTAGGTAAAATCCTTCTTGCCTCTTTCAGTTCCTGTAGACTCATGAAATTCTTACTGGAGGTAACTCTGAGAAACTCTGTGGATAGAAAAAACTATGGTGGAAACAATGAGAAGAAGACACTGCAATGTTGTAAGGCTTTGATTCACCAGATCAGCACTTCATCCCTTCCTAATCTATGCTATGGTAAAATATCTTCACTCACACACAGAGAAACAGTCATATTTCAGCCCAAAGAAAAACATATGCAGCTTTAGGTCAGTGAAGACAAGATGTGAAGCAGTTTGCCTAATCTTTCTGGAATTTAAATTGTTTTGATACTAAAAAGAAACCGTTTACAAGATAAGAAATCAAGTATATTTTGACCTTACTTTGAAAATTCAAGATGCTCCTACCTCTGACTAGCCATCAATTGAAAATGAAATTCAATTTACTATTTAGTAAATCCCATTTTCCTATAACTTTATTTAGAATGAGAATTACATTACTTCTTTGAGCAGCAGACCTTTTTGCACCATTGTGGTTACTTCTCTGTTCTGGATCCCTTGATGTCCATTGAGCAGTACTTTTCTCCTTCTCAAGCTGACTGCATTTTTGTTGAAGCTATCTGAAAAACAAAGTTTCCTGGTTCAATTTCTTTGAAGACCTCAGCAGTAGACTCAACTGCAAGTTAAGTAGCTGGCCTCCAGTAACCAAGGTCAGACCTTTCAAAGCCACCTGAATTTTTATCAGTGGATGCATAATATCAAGAGAAGTCATAGATATACCCTTCAAAATCTGTTTCTGTTCTCATCTGAAGATTTTCAAATGCATTTCCCTTGTGTTCCTTGAAGTCAGCTCTTTGTAAAGAAAGTTTTAATATTTTGTGGGAAGTGTAAGCTCAAGGCAGATTTCCTATAAGAAATAGATACAGGTTGGTCCAAAAACAAGTCAGTATTTGAAGCTTTTCCATCTCCTTCTCCCTAGATAGTTCTAATGCTCTTATCACTTTTACATCAAAGTGCTTTATAATGAGTCCTTCATCATCTTCTAGCTTGACCAAAACAAACCTGATTTTGATCTTCCCCACATGATAGCGAAAATTAGGAATTCTGTGCAAAATGATTTAAATATTTCATCCATGGGAAGATGTTTGTTTCTGTCAGTGTCCCTTCCACACCTGGGCAGCATGTGAATTTATACTGATTCTTTTCAATCAAAAATATAGTTCCTGCTTTCAATAACTAAAGCCTTGCAAAATGGCTTCTAGCTGAGGCAGACTTCCGACTCCTTTCCTGGCATGGAAGTTCATTTGGTAATGTCAGCCTATGCACAAAAAAGCTGCAGTAATGCAGAGACTGGATTGAGAAAGTAAACACTTTATATATAGTGAGTCATATCATAAGCTGCTGGTTGAGGGAATGGATATTATTCCTATTAAATTTTTTGGAAAAAAAGTCAGTGTATCACTTCTTACAAGCATCTAATTTTTTAAAAATTTGATTTGAATATAAGAAAGGTTAAAAAATATATTTATGCTGACACAGAAGTAGCCAGAAAAAGAATAGAAATTTTATCACATACAGCAGGAAATGAAAACAGCAAAACGTCACATTTGATTCAACACTTTCTTCTACAGTTCAGTTGTGTCACTGGACTGAGATTTCATCTAAACATGTAGGAGTGTAGGACATATTAGATGTTCTACAGGGCCAGAGTTACTAATATAATGATTTTATGCATTTCTATTTTTATTAATGTTTAATCTAAGAGTTTCCACTTGTGGTCAATAAATTAAGTTTTCAACCAAAATATTTTGATGGAAAAAAAAAAAGAAGATTCGATGAAAAGAAGCCAATCTCGCCACAGAAGAGTGTTTCATCATAAAGCTGATATTATATTGTAAAAGAATTTTGAGTAAATTTTTGGAAGAAATCTTTTATGTTATTCTTGGGTAGGAGATATTAAGTAATAAATAAAAGTGAGTAGAAAATAGTAACCGCCCCGTTGCCACTTTAAACCAACCTTTACATTTTATAGCAGGGGTGCAATTAAGTAGCACAGAATTACTTAAAACCTCCATAACAAGGGTATTATCTTCTATTGCACTCTAAAGGGTTGGAGAGTAATTTCTTTGCCATATGTTTCAGCTTCATTAGAACATTCTTACTTTCATTCTCACTTGTACTTGGCTGGCATTATACTGAACCTTTTTTCAGAAGTTAATGCATCTATCTTTCATTGTCTTACCAGAATGCCAACTATTGAAATAAATTAATTTTCAGGTAATCTTGCCTTCAAATAAAACGATGAAAAGAAAATAAAATTACGAGCTTCTAAAATAAACTGTGTGTAGGCTTTAAGTACCCATATTCAAAATCCAGAAATCCTCCTCCAGTGTGGCTACGTTTTGAGGAGGCAAACTTTGGTTTGTACCTGCATGGACATGGACACCTCTACCCAAACTTCCTGGAGCCTCACTTATGCTGGGGCTCCAGCATTAAGTCAAGTTTTCACCTGGACCAGGCATGGAAAACTAAGCTCCTATTCACAGCATAAACTGCTGTGAATCACAGCACTCAAAATCCCATGGTTTGAAAATAATTCTCCACAAAACCAGCATATGATTGTTCTGCAAGGAACAGAACAGATAATGAATTTCTGGCTTGTCAGTAGATTTCCAGGTCCAAGTTGCTCAAGGTCTTTCCCTCTTACTCTGAGGTCCTAGATAAGCTCTTGCATCCCTGGTTTCTCAAGTTAGGGATGAGCTCAGCCCTTGAGGGAAGTTCATACACACTCTAAATTCTCTGTTTAATTTCCTGTTTTAAGTATGCTGGTAGGAATTATTGTCTTTAAAATCTTCACCTCTGTCAGATTTGGTTAAAAGCTGTTAGTGTGTAATTTGTTGGAAAATACACATACATTTATACACATGTGCACAGAAAGAGATTTCCACGCGAGTCAGTTTACAGATATATATTACATAATTAATATGTTTATTTTCTATGATAACTTCAATGGAAACTCTTTTTATGTAAAATAACAGGCAATTTGGTATTGTAATGCTGCAAATTTCTCATACTCCTTTGATCAAATCTCCGCTTTCATTTTTACTCTTTATATTCTTAAACTGCTGCAAAGTCAGTTACCTTGTCAGCTCCAGTTAGATACAACCTCATGCTAAACTCTGTTTACAGTGGAGAGAGCATCTTTAAATGTTTGAGAAAAAGTACAGAGAAATATTGGGGGAAAATAGTTTGATGGTTATTGATAGATGTTTATTAAAATGTATTTGTCATCTTCTCAAACAACAACCATAAATACAATTTGTAATCTCCAGTGGTTTGAGCCAGCAGAGTAGTTTCTCCTTTTTCTTTCTTCCAAATGTCATAGTATGATTAATTCAGTATTGAGGTTTTGTATCCCTGTGGGATGTGATAAGATAATGGTAGTACAGACAGACCTAGTTAGACAGAATCAGTTTGCAGACTGTTTTCATAAATATTAACAAGAATCCCCTCCAGACTACCAAAGCAGTGGCTTGTCATTTGCACTGCCTGCCAGTGAAATGTTTTGGTGGCTTAGGCACAAGCAGGCACAAATTAATCAGGTTTGACTGAGCTACATCCTAACAAAATCCTTATCTTCTGATTTCAAAGCCTACAGTAGTTATTTCATATATCTTATCATTATTCAAGGCCCTTTGGGGGAGTACCCTAATTTTGTAAACATATTATGCTTTTTTGGAAGGAAAAGTGAAACATATGCTGCAGGGGGATCCTTTATAATTTGCTTTGCTTATAGATATGCTGAGCTACTAATATTTCATAAGTTTAAAAAAAAATCCCAATGTGCACAATTATTTTTCTGGCAAGAAACTGTTATTTTTATCCAAATAGATAGCCAAGATCTAGAGCTGATCCTCAGAAACTGCAGACCACTTTCTCAAAGTTTATTATCATAGAGAGAGCTGGGCTGACTCACCCTCTACGCAAGTTCCTCACATGATACTCAGGGCAAAGGGAAGAGCTGATGTTGGAAAGTTACTGTTTTCTTTAAAGAAGGACAGGAAGTTCTTTGAGCACTGATAACCATAATGAAACATGGTGGTGCATGGGTTTATGTGTCAGGACTCATTGATTGGAAGCTTAAGAAAGCACCAGTTCTAATTCAAGCATCTCTACAGCTCCTGTTTATTGAACCTTCTCCAGTGTAGAAACTCCAGTAACAACAGGCAGGGTTACACTGAAGGGTTTCCTTCAGTTTAAGCATCTGTTTCTTTAGCTCCCCAAATTCCCTGTCAGGAAACTTGGGAAAATTTAACTTTTTAAAAATACATACATCCTATGTAAGATTTGATTGAAATAAGCAATTTGAAATAGGCTTACTGATTCAAAAGGTGGGAGAAGGCATGGCTCTGACAGAGGCAGACAACATAATAGCATAAGCCCTGTTCCCTTAGGAAGAAAAGTCAAATAAAGAAATGCTGTTCTTTCCCAAACCAAAGACAGAACTGTCATTTCTTCTATTGAGGTCAGAAACCACAAGCCTAGGATGAGCTGGGAGATAAGCAGTTTGCAAGAGGGAAGGACTCAAGCACAAAATATCACCCCTTGACCAGGAGAAGGAGATGAAAGATGCAGGGAACCAGGGACAAAAAAAAAAAAATCACTCAAAAGCTTTGAGATTAGGGATGACAGCAGGTAGGAATTTGGGTTGGTTGTAGTCAGATATTGAAAATATTATGAGGAGTGGACAGGGCAAAAATGCTATCTCTGAGAGAGCAGAATAAACTGAAGATCACAGCAACACTTGGAAGTAATTATATTGAATTTATATGTGGCAGAATTCTTGTTATAGCACAAGTTTGTGACAGAGAAGTAGAAAATAGACAGAGGGCTAGATGGAGTAGGATGAGACACTGCTGAAACACTGTCTATATTAGGGAATGTTACCTGTTTCAAACTGAAGAATTTTTTTTTCTTGTGCAGCTAGGGAATCTGTTGCATTAATTTTTAAATGCTAGAGGGAAAGGGTAATGGCTTTCTTGCCATGTCCTCTCTATATTATCTTGTACTATCTGTTTCATTTCCTATTTACATATTTTTACTTTTTGCCTTTTCAAATCTATTCCACCATTCTGTTTTTCTTGATTTTTCTTGTTTTTCAATGTTGACTGCAGCCTGTTACCCAGCCTCTCAGTTCATTTCCTGCAAAACCAATCTGAAATGAAAATTGAAAAAAAAAAGGGAAAAATGGTTGTTTGATCTGATCTTTACTTTTTAGATGCATTTTTCCTTGCATTGTGATTATCATTTCACTGACTACCATTTCCTGCCTTGCCTGCATCACCTGAGGTGAATTTGATCATTGCTGTTCATGTGATAAATATTTTGAATAAATGAGACAACCAAAGTATTTTGACCAGATTTCAAAAATGTTGTTACTGTATGACTCAGAAGTACATGATGGCTTTGATGGTCAGGCATCTCTTTACACACAGGCCAGTAAAAGTAAAATCTTCCCAAAGTGTTACTGCTCATTGAAACATTAATAATCAAAGAACCTACAACAGAATTACAAGGAAAAACAAAGGAAGACAAAACTAAAATCAAAACAAAACCAACCAAAAAAAAGAAGAGAAAGAGAAAGAGAAAGAGAAAGAGAAAGAGAAAGAGAAAGAGAAAGAGAAAGAAAAAGAAAAGAAAAAGAAAAAGAAAAAGAAAAAGAAAAAGAAAGCCAAACCCAGCAATAAGCCAAAACTCTTTCTTCCATATTCCTTAATAATATCTCTCCCATATTTCTTAATAAATCTTTACCATTGTTATTTTACCTTCTCTATAGAACATGCTGAAAATTGGTTCTACTTTCAAAATGGAGATTATGACAGGTGTCTTGATCTAGGTTTGAACTTGTAACTCTCTCTTTCTTTGTTTACTGATCACTTGACTTGAATAAATAATCTGGATGTTCTAACAGAACTCTTCTGGGTAGCTGCTGTTTGCACTGCTCATTAAACCTAAATAGCAAACACCCACCGAAACCTCAAACAAAAATTGGGTTACAAATTCTTGTACTAATGTAAACTCCCCTCATTAAAGGGCAAAGTTACTTGAGAGAAGACAGCAAGCTTTAAAAGGACTGATAGCTGATACTGGGACAGGGGCAAAACAATTCAAAGTTCTGTGCAGTCACAGTCCAGAAACAGCAGGAGGCTCAGGAGAGAACTTTGGCAGTTTTGGTTTTGTGGTTATTTTTTTTCTTTTTGTCTAGCTTGTTTCCTTGATGAAAACGACACTGTACATTGTTGTGAATCTGTTATTCTGAGCAGAGGCGTTTGTTTGGCTGATGAAGTCTGTGTTTTAAGACACTCAGCAAATGCACAGTCATAATTAATTTTCCACACTCCCTTGAGAAATCACCTATCCCAGCTGTGCAGGCAAAATAGTAATATGGCATCTTCCTTTTAGAAAAGATTCTTCTTAAATTAAAAAAAAAAAAAAAAAAGAAAGTAGGAAATATTAAAAATGCAATGGAAATAAAAGCATAGGACTTAAAAACATTAATTTCAGTATAATTTCCTCTTGTTTTATTTTCATAGATCAGCCTCTGTTCCTGAGGAAACAGAAGAAAGGCAGCAGGTAGCCAGAAGCAGAGAGTCAATGCTCTCACTTGTCACTGTCAGTGCCTGCTGTGTAGGGAAAATACCAGTCTGCCAAGAGCCAGCAAAAGCCTCAAGGGGGCAAAGTATTCCTAATGGCTGGGAAACTTTGGAACCAAACAAAAATATGAAAGGGCAAAAGCCCTGCATTTTCCTTGTGCATTCAGGCAGACTTTTCTCAAATGTCTTTGAATATTTTTTGTTTCAAAATAATTTTTAATGTATGTTGTAAAACAGCTGTGAACTCCAGGGGATGCAGAATATACCTGGGTTTTGCTTGGAATTTGCAAACCTGGTGTTGAGTGCTTCATGTTGGGTAATTAACACAGTGGAAGTGTTCCAATTAATGAACTTCAAAATGTTGGGGTTTGTGTTTTTTTCAAGGAAGATCTAATATTAGATGCCTAGAACACTGGAAGCATGTTAAATCTTGTCCAGTATCCTCAGTGTGACAGCAATCCACATTACAACATGCACTGCTGTAACGACCCCCCCAGCAGGCACATGCTGCACAACCCTTCTCTCACATCAGGAAGACCTCCTGGTCTTCCATCATTGGAAACATGATCAGACCAGTAAAGAATTGCATACCATTTTCAGTGTTTTCCAATTTTGTACCTGCTGTAGGCCAAAAGATAAGGCTTTCAGCACATAAGCAGCTAGACTAGGTCTTTTGATCTAAGGATTCTCGCCCTGCGAAGGAGGGAGTCTATGTCTGAGCTCCCAGGGACAACCTGAGCACACAGGGTTGTCTCCCCTCTTTTCCTTCACACCAGTTTTTTTTTAAAAATGCGGAAGTTTTTTAAGAAAAGATGGAGACAAACAGTGGTATCTCTTACTACATATTAGGGATATAGGGCATGGTTGTATTTTGCTCTAATGTTAAGTACAAAGCTGATTGTGTGGAGGGAGGCCTTCAGAAAAAAAAAAAAAGCATGAGGAGGAACGAGATATGTTTCACATCAAATACTCTGGCAGAGTCTGGATTTTCACCAAGAACTTTCACTAGGACTTTCTGCCATGGAAGTACGAATCAATCTAGCTGCACTAGATCCAAATTTACCCTAGCACGGGAACAAAATCTAAGCTTCATCTCTGAAAACAAATGAGAAAGCAGTGGGCAGAAAATCTCTCTGAAGCACCAATGTTTTATTAAGTTGAGGCACACTTGTCTTATTTGGGCGTATTGAGATTTGAGTAATTTCCTCATTTTTCCAACACTGTGGCTCATATACAGTTCCCATGAACACTTTCCTCTTAATTTCAATATATGCTTTTACTATTCTAGTCTCATAGATAGTTTTCTTGGAAGAGTGGCTCACTTCTCTCTTCTTAACCAAGTAAGCACTGCAAATTTCTAGCTTGTTCAGGAAAAGGTAATTCCATCTTTTTGTCATTATTCTTCTTCAACAACTACCAATTAAATCTCATTGACTTGAGAAGTTTGTAAAACGGATGTGGTATGTCTCCAAGACACATTCTTTTGAGCTCATTTTTTAAATCAGATATTTCATTCTTACCTCCACTGACTACCAGGGATTTTATTCAGCTCCTATGATAGGCCAGGAAGACCTAATTTGATCTTCAGTGAATGTCTGGAACTCCAAGCAGCTGCACTCAGCAGCACAGTACCAGACTGGGAAGCTCCCTAGGTGCAAATTTGACACAACATTCCAAGTCCTGCAAAGTTTCAGTTTAATACATGATTTGATAAGACACAAGAAATGGCTGGAATCACGAGGAAAGAGGGAAAAGTCATAAGTCATGTGAGGCTATGGAGAGGAATGTAAATGAGCTGGAGGTCTCATGTCTGAGAGTGGAATGCTTGCTACAGCCTTTATTTTTGACATCCAGCATGCTCTGCAAAGAACGATAACAGCCAACACTTGTATTACAAAAAAAAAAAAAAAAAAAAAACCCAAACACAAAACCAAAAACTGGCTGGAGTTTGAAAGAACATTTTCACTATGAAAATATCTTTTTGATTTTCTGTACTAAAAGTTTGTTTCAATAAAATTTTCCCACACAGCTCTAGCAGCAGGCAATAGTCAAGTGTATTGAACTAGAATAATAGAGTTGTTTTTATGATACATGTCATCTAAGAATGAAGGAAAAGTACTGGGGTGTACTTGCAAACTGGCAATGACAACAGAACTAATAATGTCACTGAGAAATATTTCGATTGATTGGAGCTGATTAACACAGACACGACAGTGCAAAGAACCAAAATATGTGCTAGAGCAGAGACAGATATAGAAAGTACAAGGCGAGTCTTTGTTTTTAGGACAAGGACACAATTTCTAACCTCCTTATTTTTGTCTTAAAGCTATTTCTTCCATGTGTATTCAGAGTTCTGGAAGTGACAGATGCTCATCACATGCAACAAGTTTCTTCGTTAAAGGCCTTACTGTGGCAGCAATTTTAAGTACTGATTTTCCTTGCTGTTAAGGCTACATGATTTGTCTTTTTTTCACATAACTCAGAGGAAACTCACCATTTTGTCACACTTAAAACAGCCAGAACAATCTTAAATTTTCTGAATAGGTTTGTGAGAGACTGCCAGCATAAATTTAAATTTAAGATATACTGAGTAGAAAGTGTGAAGTATACACCACGTGTAGCTCACACTTCCTCTTAGAAATGGTTATATGACAATTACCTAAATTATTTCATATTCATGTCATATTTCAAGTGTAATCAAAGAAAAATTATTTTTTATTAAAAAGTGAAAAGAATAATATTTATTGCTGCAGTGTGATTTTCAGGTTATGGTTTAACCCAGCACACCCCTGCATTTTCCCCAGTTCTTGGTACAACCCAGATGTGGCAATCTCTCCCTTGCTCAGTTCATACGTCACCTCCCCTAACTCTCCTTTCATGCTTTGCCATCACTGGGCAGTGACCCTGACTCCTACCCCTTCTGTTTTCTGTGTGCATAAAAGCCTTCGCCACGTGGGCAAGGATTGTCTTGGATCCACCATGAGGTGAATAAAACATCTATGTTCAACCCCCCCAGACCCGGGCTGCTATTCCATCTGTCCCTGCACCTGTGCATCGATAACTGGGAACCGCAGAGCTCGTTAAGGGGGCATGTTGCTTTCCACTCGATGCTACATCACCTGCTGCAACCGGGGCACAGAGGTAACCCCAGGGTTTCGTAGCAATTTATTTGTTCTGAAGCAATATGAAGGGTAGATGATGTTCTGGTTTGAAAGCAGAACTACTGAAAGACTCCAAGTCAGAAATACAATTTATTAGGAAAAGGGAAAAAGAACCAAATACATGCAATAACACAAAAGAAGAACCACTGACAGAATCAGAATACAACCTGACACCCTGCTAGTTAGGGTGGTGGTAGCAGTCCAGATGAAATGGTCTTGTTGAAGTGGTGATCCTGTAGAAACGATCTGGTAGCTCTTGTCCTCTGGAAAAAAAAAGAGTGGAAAGGCTGAGTCTGGTTCCCAAAATCTCAGATTATATCCAGTTAGGAATGCTCAATCTCACAATGGGATGATGTAATTTTTATCACTTATGCAGTGACATTCAATAAGCCATTAACAGCAGATGTCTCCCCAGGGGGAGGAGTGGTTTGTGGAAGAGATAAAGAAAACTGCCCATTTAAGAGAAAATAAATGCCACACCTCTGACAGATGGTAATTGAATGCTTCTTGCTTTTCAATCTGGGACAGATGAATATGGAGTTAGATTGTATTTCTAAGCAGTAAATATATATAAAAATTATAATATTCAGAATATTCAGATGAGAGATTATGAATAAAAATTAATTTATTATAGGGTGAATGAGGAATTTTTGAGTTTGATTTTCAAAAGGTAATTGATGCCTTTGCATTTGATATTCTATGATATTTAGCCATCAAAATAGCTAAGTAATTTTCAGACTTGGCATTTAAATCACCCAACTGCTTTTAGTACATTTCCAGTCTAGCTACTCAGTCAAAAAGATAATAAAAAAGAAAACACTGGGAATGTTTCAAATTGCTCCTCTTCTACAGTTATTGATGTAGAAAGTAAGACTAATATTCTATAAATAAAAAAAACCACATCTGATATACTTTCATTCTTTAGAAATGTTGATATGTGATGTTAACACTGTCAGTGACTTATTTATTTGTTGAGATTGACATCTGATCTTGATTGCACATGAAAGGATGGGGAAATAAATAAGAGCTGTTTGCAATTCTGTTTTGAAGGACAGAAAAGGAGTGGTCTGTGCTGGAAAAGGACTGCTTCGTACTTATTAGGATCAATAGCAATCACAGGTAATGTTTGCAATGAAATTATTTTCTCTCTCAATGAGAATGTCAGTGAAAATCAGACTTTGATTCATTTTGTACTACCACATAAAAATCCAAATATATTTTTAGACTGTAAAGACAAGAAAAAGGAATTGCAAAAATTTTAAGCTATCTCTAGGTACAACCAGTACCAGTTCATAATAGTTTTAATATATAAATTATAATGACTTGAACTTCAAATGCCCTTTTTCTTATGCCACTTACAGATTGTCATGCTGACCACCTCTCTGATGTTCATCCAGTGAACATCTTGAGATATTGCGGCTAAATCTAAGTAACAGGAGAATCTGAAGAAAACATTGGGTTTAAGATTTTCAAATCATAGAAGGTCTCAAAGAAAGTATCACATTACAATACTACCAGAAAGCAAAGGTATTTTTGAAAATACTTCAACAAAAATTTCATTTATGATCGTGAAAAGACAGAGACTGAAAAAATAACCTTTAAACCCTTGTTTTTAAACTCTCAAATCTTCTAACCTTCTAAACTTTCTAAAACCTTCTGAAAAGGTTTTCATGAGATCAAATGCCCTTTAGTCCTTGCTTCTGCAGTAGCAGTAGCTCACTGGTTCTCTCCTTGTGATGTGAAAGTTGAGCTCAAGCAACACAACTTCAAGAATAAGCTTGATTTATCTTCATATTCTAACTTTGACCTTTTAGAGGCATTTCCAACAATTCAGCTTTCGTAACATTGCAGACCACTTTACAGCAATTTTTGTATGCTTTTTAGAAAATATCTGTAGTATTTCTGAAAACAGATAACACTTTCTCTGATATACCACCATTATTTCAATTGATTTTTTCTTTGCAACTATAGCATGAGCTAGTTCAACTTCCCTTTTCTCTAAACAACTTTCAGGCAGCTTTTTCCAAGCAGTCTATAATTTTTTTTTTCCCCACTAAATTTAACCTTGATTTCCCCATTTCTCTATTTGAATATTTTCATCAGAGCAGCACATATTTGTAATATAACTTGACCACTTGCTTTCAAACCAGCTCAATCCACTGCTTGAGGGTCACTGTAAGCAATGTTTGTGCTTTGACAAGTAACTGTCTCTTAAAAGTCCAGTCCTTACTATTCTTTACAATTGCAATGGATGCCTTATATTCACTCTGGGTTTTTTTCCAGTGAAGTCAGTAATACCATATCTCATAAACTTGTTTGTGATTTTTCCAGGACCTGTACCTGCTTCAGTATTGCTTTTTGCATTTGATCGATTGCCTTGGTAGGTCTCTTTGGAAACATGCAAGTTGTTTTGCTGTCATTTTCCTGGCCTGTTTAAAAACTCAAAACTGCTGGCATATTTCCTTCAGACTTTCTGTCTTAAAAAAGGAAAATATTACTTTGTTTTCTGAGGTCAGTATTCAGATTCCTTCCTTTCCCTTTTTGCTGAGTGGGAAAAGCTCTTTACTCTCCTGCTTTTCTCATTCTTTTATTGCAGTGCAGTATGCCCCAAAGTATGTGCTAATAGAACTGATTCTCTCATTCTAATGCTGAAATTATCTGCCTTAAGTATGACCTTTTGTTTTGTGTTTTTTTTTGTTGGGTTTTTTTTTATTAGATGGCTTTCTGAAATTTCATTCCTGCTTCTGCCTGGTGTCTGACAGTGCATTACAGCATTTCATAATACAGTTTTCATAAACTCCATAATACTTTAAGAAGAGAGGTGTCATGGTTTAATCCCAGGTGGAAACTAAGCACCACACAACCAGTCAGTCAGTCAGTCAGGTAGTCAGGCACGCACTCACTCGCTCACTCGCTCGCTCACTCCACACCAGTGGGATGGGGAAGAGAATTGGAGGCGTAAAAGTGAAAAAAATTTTGGGTGGAGAAAATAACAGTTTAATAATGGAAATAAAACTGTCAACCTTCCCCAGAGTTATATTGCTGAGCAGGGCACCATATGGTACAGAATATATCTGTGGTCTCTTGGGATGAGCTGTTCTGGCTGTGACCTCTCCCAGATCCTTTTGCTCCCCCACCATCCAACTGGTGGTGTGGGGTTAGGAGCAGAAAAGGCCTGGACTCTGCCCAGCAGTAGCTAAAACATCCCTGAGTTCTCAGCACTCTTTCCATCACAAATCCAAAACACAGCCCCCATACCAGCTACTATGAAGAAAATGAACTCTATCCCAGCCCAAACCAGCACAGTGGGTAACAATAAATTGCTTTAAACAAGTAAAGAAGGATGGGATAGGAACTATGGATACTTGCTTAAAATAACCACAGACAGGAAATATCCTGCCTAGAAATGAACAATTATCTACCGAGTTCTGTTTCTGTGAGTAGTGTTGTGATTTTTGCAGATTTTTATTGATTTTATACAGGTTAGATTCAACTCATAAGCTCAATTTTCATGCCTTGACTCTTTTGGACATAAAAAGTACCTATGTTTATTCCCTGAAGTTAAAGTTTCATGTAGTAATTAATAAGAAATGCTATCAAATAAATATGGTGAATTGTAAGATTGTAACCAGATGGGAAAAATTTTAGAAGATATTATGGCATGATGAAATATAAAATGATCTAGTAGGAAACCAGTTTCATTTTTTAAATTATTATTCATTATTACATTATTTATTTTTAAGCATGTTTTCAAGTCAGGACTAACATCAGGTGTTTGGTGCTGCAATTCTGATTGTATTACTACTAGTCTATAAGGAAAAAAAAAGAAAAATGAAAAAAGTTCTCTCCTAATTGGGTAAAATACTTTAGGATTACCTATTCACATGTGAGAAGTTTTTTTGGATGTTGCAGGTTTTAGATATGTGTAGGCATCCAGGTTTTGGCCAGGACAGGGTTAATTTTTTACAGGAGGTGGGAGGGGGGCATGGCTAAGGCCCAGATGTGATTCTGTATCCCTTCATGGCATTGCCGGGGTGGGGGTAGTGGTCTGCTTTGGAGGAGAAGGGCATCCCTTCTATGAGGAGAAAGCAGTTCTGGGGTCAGTGTTTGTCGTGGGCTTTCTTTGTAAATCATTTCTTTGTCTTATACTCTTGATATTAATATTGTTCTGGTTTAGGGTAATTTTGGGAGAAAAACCTCTAAAGGGGTTTCCTCTAGAAAAACCAATTCAAGTGGCCCCTCCCCCAGCTGGTGTGGGAAAAAGATTTTCTTGGAGGAAAGTGGAAAACCTGCTTATTCAATAGGTAAAGCATTCACTAGTACAAAAAATGAACAATATTAAACAATAAAACCTCTTGCCAATCTGAAGAGATGACAAACTCAGAAAAGTCCCCTTCGTGGGCTGCAGCTCGGCTCACCCAGTCTCTTATCCATCCCTCCGGCGCTGGAAATGCCGCGGCCCAGGCCGGGCCTGGTGGGCCACAGGTGCAAGCTGCTGCTGCTCCTCTGGGCGCTCAGTCCAGAGCAGGTTTGAACAGGTCCAAAGAAAACGAAAAGCCACAGTCCAGGGAACTTCTCTGCCCCAGCTAGCTAAATACTAACTAAAAGCAAAGGAGAGCTCTGTCCCGCTGTCTGTCCGTGCTGCAGACAGCACAGTCCAGGAGCAGGAATGTGGAGGAGTGAGTGCAGTTTCTGAAAACAAACTGTGCGCTTCTTCTCTCCCCCCTTCGCTCTCGGAACAAGTCTTAAAGGTGCAACACTTATTATCCAGCATAAACAGAACAAATGATAGGGACACAAGCATCGTATAACCAACCCAGGACAAATATTGTTGCTGCTATTGATTGTTTTCTTATCTCATTGCCGATTCCAGTAAATTGTTCTTCTCTCAACCCATGGTTTTCCTCTCTTGTGCCTCCTATTCTCAACTGCATCCTGCCAGAGCAGAAAGGGGAGGGTCAGGGGGGACGGAGCGAGTGGCAATGTGGTTGGAACTCTTGGTGGGTAAACTACATTAGGGACTACCATTCCTAAGTCACAACAGTAGATAAAGACAAAATCATATTCGATTTATAATTCTTAACCCTTGTTTCATGCTGATCATATTAGTTTGGTCCTTTGAAGTGCTTATAAGCTAATTTAGAAGCATTTTCATTTGCAGGAAATATATTTGCAACCCAGTCCTAACTTTTAAATTCTGAATAATTCTAATTTACTCTAATAATGGTTTCAATTTCACTTAACAGGCCTCAAAAAGAATTGAATGTGATCAGTCGTTATGTTTAACCGTATCTAATAAAAAAATTACATTAGTAACTGAATAGTGAAAAAAATTATGAAAGTATTTTGGAGGGTTAATACTTATAAATTACTGATAATTTACACAATGATTCCTCTATTTGACTGCTTGGTTGGCATTGTGAGATGTATTCTGCCTTACAAATGGAAGTGTATGACTCAGAAACTACACATATTCTCACATACAACTTTTCTTCTTGTTGAAAGCAACAAAGGATGAGTCTCCAAACAGAAATAATTTTACAATATATCATATAGTGAAACATCCCACGGCAGCTTTTAAATTACTGTCGTTCAGGTGGCTCATTGAGTGAATGAATATCAGCTGAGTGGAAGCAGCAGCCCCTGGGTCAAACATTTATAATGAGACTTTGAATTACACTTAACATGAAATACCCAATGGGGAGGCTCTCATGAGCTAGTTTCTCTTAGTCATATATTTTTATACAAAAGAAAACAGTCATTATTTTTACTTAACTTAAAAGGAAAGTTCAGCCATCTTTTATCCTGGATTCCATTGAAAAATGGAATAACCTTTCTTAAAGAATTATAGAGGTAGTTTACATACTTGTACAAAGTAGCTTAAATAACTTGAAAGTGATTTCATGGTGAAATTTACATATCTCAAAATACCATTTAATCACAGGATTTCACTGCCATAAATTATTTCAAATACACACAGCTCAGGATTATTTATATTCTGCTTATAAATATTTTCTACATTACAACATTATTTGACTTGCCCACTTCATATATTTAAATCTTTATGTATCTTATCCTTTGTGCAACAAAATTAAGAAACCCTATAAATCAAATTAAAATGAAAAGCACATCCTAAATCTAGTTCAGGAGTCTTCTGTGTTTTCTAGATTACTTCTATTTCATGATGACTCTTCAGTGCTCTATAAAAGCTAATAGGCTAGCAAATGGGCTGTGCCATCTGTTTCAGTTGTGATGAGTTCATTACTCTCTACCTGAAAATTTGAGTGTAGTTCTTAAACAGCTTACTTTTGTCTGTGAAAAGTCAGGCCCATCTCTGTCAAAACTGTTTTCAGTTTTGAACCAGTCTAACCAGTATTTCACCTTCTTGTAGAAAGACTAATATGAAAATTGTCATGATGCTGAAAATAATCAAGGACATAATAAAGCAGGAAGAGCACCTGCACTAAACCAAACCCACCGAGTTCAAGCTGTATTTCAAGCAGGCTTTGAACACTCATCTAGTGAAATGAGCTACTCAGACTTCTCCTTGAAAATAAATCTCCAGGGGAAAAAATGCTGCTCTACAGATATAGTGATATAGCTTTTTTCCTCACAATTTGGAAAAAGTCAGCCATAACCAGAAAGGACACAGTACTATGAGTTTTAATTAGGCAATGACTTTCAGAGAAGAGAGGTATTCTTTCGTGAAGTAGTTGAATTACTTGGAGGTACAAGAGACAATTTTCAAAAAATTTCTCAATAACTTCCTTTTAAAAATCATTGTCCATTCATGAAAATAAAATTCTGATTTTTTTTTAGGTCAACTCAGCTTCAAAAAGTATATCACAAATGATTATTTTATTTTCTTAAGAGAGAAGAAATTATGCCTGTGAACTTATAGTTCTTCTCTTGTGAATAATAGGTTATTTATTATTAGTCATTTTTTGTACATCTAATGGGGGCAATCCTTTGTCTCTCTCTGGTGAAGAAATTTTAGCATATAAATATTTTTTAATAATTTATCTTCTGCAGTGTTGGCATGCCTTACTCTGTTACAGTAAGAATAAAGATTATCACTCTCAGACTCAAGTTTCACGTGTTGGGATTGCAGTAAAGTGTCAGTTCTACAGGTGCTGTCGGTTTTTGATTTAATAATGTATGAGGGATATCATGACAGCTACCCCATTTTCTTTAAACATTAGAATAAAAGTATTTACAGTAGCAGATAGTGAACTTCAATCCATTCCTTATGTCTCTGTAAATTTTATAAACTGTTAGAACTGGTCAAATATCTTCAACTGAAATACAGTTCACTAAAATTTGGGTTTTGTCCAACCTGAATTATTTGATTTTTATGGAATCTCCTTTTGGAAAATTAAAAACAAGTTGCTGGATTTGGGTCAACATCACATCTCTAGTTACACTTAATACTTCTGTTCCCATGAAGCTATATCATGAAGCTCTTTTTTTTCTTCCCCACATCTCTGTGGTCTGCTATCATCCCTCAGTCCCTATGATTCTCCTCAGACCTGAGTTCACGGCAAGGTATCCCAGCTACAGCCATTCTCTTGTGCTCCTGCCTGTCTGCCACCAATGCATGTGCATGCTTTTTCTGAAGGACATTGGTGCAAAGCTGCCTCAGCTGGGATGTAAAGGAGGTGGCACTCAATGAAATCACAGGCAGAGGTGTCAGTTGTGTCCTGAGAGCACCTTAATCACTCAGTGGGGAACAGCCTGACCAAACACTGCACCATACCAGCACTTATTCTGGGGCTTATTCTAAAATGTGGAGCTGATTTCCACAGCATGATGTGAATATATTGTGGATATATTCTGGGAATCAAAGTCTGGATAATAAAGACTAAAGAGCCAGTGCTTTTAGGATTTTGTGTGTGTGTGTGCCTTGTTAATGGAAAATCACTATTTAAAACACACAAGATAAACTTTTAATTGATTTGACATAAACTAATACAAGAAGAGAACATAAATAGTTTTTTTTTACTTGAGATAAACTTTGTTATTTTCTTTCCATAATTTAAAGAATCTGCCCTAAGTTATTTCACGTTTCCTTAATTTTTTGTCTCATATAGTACACATATTTTAGGAAACTAGATTTTCTTCATTATTTTTTGAATGTTTAGTATTAAGGAGGACAGCTTAAAGACCTTCAGCAAGCATAAACATCAAAGCACAACACCTAATTATATCTCTGAATGGTCACACCATCTTTTACTATAGAAGAAGAAAATGTCCCCTCTCATAGCCACCCTCTCTTCATATCAAAGACACTGTAGTGATAGATCAACTACTAAGGGAAGTCTGAAAAATATGGAGATATTTTAAATCATAACCTCCTTCCACATCAGTGTGTTCTGATTTTCAGTGGTAATAAGGATGGTATGTAACATACTGTGAGCAACATCACAGTTGATTTTTTCCCTGTTAAACTGGGACAAGGTTGCCTATGGGGCCAGAAAAGAGAATGACAAAGAAAAAGATATACCAAGCCTTTGCCTTCCCGTGCACCCACCTTATTAACTTATTTTAGGGTCTTGCTTTTATTTTCTATGTTAGACATCACACTGGAGCCTTAAACAGGTTTTTTACTCAGCTTTCTGTATGGGCAAAGAACTCCTCCAGGCTGATGCCTTCAATCTGCAGAATGAAGAGCCAGGCTCTTGTGGAACATCATTGTCCCTGGGTCAGAGCTCCTGGGAATGTGGGGTTTGAAAGGAAGTACCTTTGAGGTTTGAATCTAAGTTAAAACACCCCCAAATATACACATATAAAAATGCCTAGAATGCTTTAAAATGAACTTCAGTTGGCTGAACTCAGACTGAATTTAAAAGTCCCAATTTAGGATTTGAGCTAAAATGACAAAGCTAAAGGAAAAGTTGGCACAAGGAGGTGACAGAGCAAGGTTATGATCATGGAAGCAAATAAAGTTTCTTCAGACATATTTGTGAAGAAGGAACATGGACATGGGTATGGCCTTTTTTGATATTAGACCAACATATTTAGATTATACTTATTTATTTTGTGTTTTGCCTTGTGGAACTCTGGTACCAGCTAAGGAATATCAGGATGGGGTGTGAATTAGGTATAAGCTAGGTATAATTAGGTATAAGGTATAAGAAGATCCAGTCAACTTTTTAGAAAATGGCTTTGAACAAACACTCTTCCTGTTGGGCTTGAATATTGTTTCTTATCAAGAAAACAAAAATTATAAACAAATACCACTTTATCATCACGTAGTTATCAGCTTTGTCATGTTTTATAAAATAATTCCTGGTTTTCATGAAGTGGGTCATCTGTAATTCTTCTGAAACTCACAAAAATCCCTTGCCATTGCTGTATTTTTAGCAAAGAATAATGAATAACTGATAGGATGAAATATAGTGCTACATAATTGGCAAATGGAGAACATTTTGCAGAAATCACTCAAACTATTTTGAATTTCATTCTAGTCATGGTTTATTTAACACTAGCAGAGTGCTGGAAGAGTTTCACAAAAGATTGATGACCCTCTAGAGCAATTCCTAAGTGTAATATTATGTCTTAAAGAATTATGTCACTTTCTTTAAGGGTGTTGAGAAAGATATTACTATGCATCAATAAAAATTCAAGTTTTACCAACCATCTGTATTGCATAAATCAAGTAGAGGGTAAGGGTTTCCCCGGAAAACAATTATGGAATGGAATGAGATGGCCCAAAAGGCATTTACTGTACTAAAGCGTGTTGGTAAATGTGTTATGCTGCAGCTACAATGAACTTCAGAATACATTTTAAGGACAACATTTTCAAGGATTTGTGCCCAGGGCCCTGTGTACATGGAAAATGGTGTTTCTTATCATTTGAGTTGGAAATTCTCTACAAGGAAGAGGTGCACCTGCTCAGTTTGAAGTGTCATTTAAACACAGCTTTAAAGCTGGTTGGAAACATTTTTCAGGTCAGTTTGGCTATTTTATTTCAAATGAACTCAAACTGACTAGAAATCTTTCAGTTGAACTGAAACAAAATACCTTGAAAAGAATGTGTGCATGTATGTGTGTCTCTATATTATGCACACATAGGAAATTGTTGAAACTAAATAAAGGGGAAAGCTTAATTAAAATATTTTTTTTAAATGTTAATATGGAAAGACTGCAGTCAAATCAGCTCAATACCCTTAATTTAACATTTACCACCTTTCTAAGAATCTAGGCCACTGTAAAATCACTTTACATATTTTGACAGTGTTCTAGGAGATTAGACATTGGAAACATTCAAAACTCATCAAATGTATTCTGTCTTCAATTTCCTGCATTGAAGATGTTAGTACATCCATGTGCAAGTCAAATCATATCTAAAATATACAATATAGCTGATCACCTACATACCCATTACTATTCTTTTGTAAAGAGACGTTCTCCTTGTCAGTTCCTGAACTAAGGTGCAATGGAGTGCACTACAGCTGTTCACAGAGAATTGGAGTTAGATCTCTATTTGTTTCTTAGGAAATACATAAATTTTTGATTCGTAAATAAAATACAATAATCGTGAAACTTTGTCAAATTTTAACGCCCTTAAGAAATATTTATTTTGACACTAAATAAAAACCATTTAAAGTAAGGATTTATAACAGAAATTACCTCTGAATGTTACAAACACAGTGAAGAAGGAATAGCATGGGATTGTTGTCTAAATTCTGGTGTCACTTATATTTTTGAATAGAATTTATTTTGTAAAACCCAAAGAGCAAGGGGTTAGACTGTTCAATAAACAAAACTGCATGTTTTAGAAGGAGAGGAACCTTTCCTTAAAGTACATATCACTTGGGTTGGTCAAGAGAACTGGTATGACATCTCTCAAAGGATTGCTAAAATACCATTAAATGAAAAACTGACAAAGACTGTGAAATATAATAACACATGTATTATCTACTCAGCCAAGTAGCTCTTGGGACCTGCTCCCCCTTGAGGAACTGTGCCTCACCAAGGCAGTGCCCCACCTGCCTGGAGGCCAGGTGTTCTCTCTGGCCACCACACTGACACTGGCAGCTGAACCAAGATCACCATACAATTTCATGGGCATTTTGGAGCAATTAATTTTCCACCACTAATGAGTGAGTTCAGCTCAGTTGGTTAGAGTATGGTACTAATAATGGTGCTAATAACACCAAGTTCATGGGTTCAATCCCTGTATGGGCTGTTTACTTAAGAGTTGGGCTCTGTGACACAAGTGGGTCCCTTTCATCTCAGAATATTCTGTGAATCTGTGAGATGCCACTGGGACAGATTATAAGCAGCAATGAGGTGTCTTTTATCAATTACCCTAAATATGTAATTCTCTTCTGCTTTTTGTATAGCAGTGTTTGTCAAGCTGTGGAGGCTGTACCTCACTCATCAAAAGTGCTGTGACTTCAGTCTTTCTCACTGTAATCTACAAAAAGCTTATCAGTTTCATTTAATTTCCTCAAAATTCAGAGCCACTCTATAGTCTGTTGAAGCACTCAGTGATATTTCGCAATGTTTATTGAGGAAAGATTAAAGTGCTGATCACCCAAGGAAGAGAGTTTTATAAATTCAGAGGGCAGCTGTTGTCAATAAAACTAATTTTCAAGTGTTGGGCTTTGTAAATGAAAATGGTCACCAAAAGCATGCCTTTCTCAAAGTGGTGCTTCATTGCTGATGATAATGACTCCAAATTCTGCTGTGCAGCCTCAGCTCTGTGTGGGTTCTCTGCTTGTTTTTTCTACCTCTGTCAAGGTCGGGATTGAAGGCACTTGAGATGGTATTTCATGTTTGAACTCAGGTGTTTATTATTTCTTATCAGTGAAACAGCCTCACAGCTGTGAGTTCTGCAGTCTTTCATTAGCAAGGCACAAAATGGCTAACTCTTGTTACAAGGTCTTTTAAAACTAAACTACCCAATTAAGAAATGACACCTAGATTATTTTCCCTTTTAACCTAATAACTGATCCCTCAAAGCCTGCAATGCAGACTTTTCTGTCCAATTACAAAACATCACCCAAACCCATGAAGAAAAAGAAGAAGAAGGTGAAGAAGAACAATCTGCCTCTGCCCTAAAACCTCCATCTTGCTTCATATTTATTTCTATGTTCTAAAACCCCAAACTCTAAGTTTTCCACTCTGTGATATTACACACTTCTAACCAACTACACACCCGTAATCCCAGTGCTGTTAATCAATTTTGGAAGTCTTCTCCACAGCCTCAGGTCAAATGCAATGCTGTCTTGTGAGTCTGTGCCTTTCAGCACAGAAAGTTTAAAATTCTCAGCATCCAGGATTCCAACAGCTCTGCCGTCAGATCTAGAATATTACCCAAATTGTTCTAAAATACACTTCTTACTTTTCATTCTTCTTTGTATGTGGGTTTGGATTGTGGAAAAGTTTACAGATACTTCTTTCCAGAATGTGTGGTTTTGGTAAGAGAGGAGTGGTCTGATAAGCCCTCAATGGGATAGTTCCTTAACTAGATACAAGTGTTCAGTGCATTAAAGTAGAGGCAGTGTGCAACCTTCCACAGTTGGAAACCATTTTATGTTAGTAAATGGTAGTCTCAGAAACTCCTATTGCTAAAAGTTTGAGAAGTCAATTTTCTGATGTAATGATGATATTCTTTGCTGGAAAAGGACATGGGCTTCATTATATTAGTAAATGAAATATTAATAACTTTCATTTAAAAGTCAAAATAAAAATATAATTCTCAAAACTATTATGATGTATGATGAACCAAACAGATCCATTTTCAAAATAAGACTCTCTTTTTATTTTGACATTTATTCCAAAATCTCAACTATTTTTACAAATCAAGAAACAGTATTTTTCATCTCACATTTTTATTATAAACTTGCTAGATCAGCCTCTCTTACCAAGGATCTGTACTATGCCTATCATGAAAGGACCCTGTCATGGCCCTTCTTCAGGCAAAAAAAAAATATTTCCTTGCACGAGAGATTCTGACTCAGAAAACTTAGAAAATTCTTATATAAAGGGTATGCAGTGTCTTGCAGGTATAGAGCTTAGTGCTCTGTGATTTAGTAGTCTAATTCTGTAGCCTAAAGCTCTCAGCTAGGTTAGCAAAAATCAATGATCCTTGTACTTTAGACTGCCAGCATGTTTTAGGTAGTTCTCAAAATAAAAAATCCAGGAATGATGTGGTGATATAGACGGAGAGTTCTTTAGTGAATGTTGTAAAAGATAGATTAAAGCACTGTGCTGTGCTCAGCTGTCTTTGCTTCAGCCTCTTTCACGCCTGACTTTGCAGTTACCCAGATTCTGCTGGAAGATGTTCTTTGTCTCCCTGGAACTCAGTCATTAAATAATAGCACTAAAAATCTTGTGAGTCAGAAGCCCCAGTTTTCAGTGGCTCTAACATTATTCCCAGACAACATGGTACATAGTCTCCATTATTCATTTAAATTCAGTCCAAAATCAGTCCAAATGTAGCTGTAATCTTAACCATGAAAGCCTCCCTCTGCTCTGACATTTTGAAAAGAAAAGATGAATATTGAAAACAGGTCAGAATATCAAAGTCTGTCTGTACAGCACATTTAGAAAAAATAACTGTAAATTTATGCAAACAGGGCAGTCTTCCTTGGAACTGTAACTTCAGCTGATATGTTTCACCCAGGACACATTGCAGCCCTCCAGCGAACAAACTGCAGTGCACTCAGAGTGGGGAGTGCCACAGTTTTTGTCCTACAAAATAACTGCAAGCAAGGACATAACAAAGAGGCTTGGTTTGGTTTACAGCTTGAAGGACACTACAGTTTCTCCTGAGGCAAGCAGAAATCACAATGGCCTGGGTGAACCAGAGCAATTAATAATTATCCAGCCACCTGAGACAGCCTTGTATGGATGCAAAAAGTTCCTTTCTCCTATTTCTGATCTCACCTTGATGCTGCCTGCTGCACTAGGGACAATATCCAAAATCACAACTGGTTGAGCATTTGGCCAAGCATTTGAGTAAATTTGGGAAGTACTTTTGACAGGCCTTTCTCCTGATATATTCAGGGGTTTGAACAAACCTTAAAAGAATAGAACTGAGTTTCTAGACTAGTATTCAAGGTACATTTTTGAATTCCAGTTCCCTGCTGTTTCCCTCAGCCCATACTGAATTTTCCTATGACAGGACCCTAAAGATTAGGTGAATGAGATACTGGTTGTGAGCTTGGTGGTGATCTTTACTTTGGAAGGAAACATGTAGATATTCCTGCGATCAGACAGAATTCATTCTGGTTTTTCATTTTCTGGATAAATATCTAGCCACCAACTACTGAAAAAGAGGAGAGAGTACAGAGTACTGCCAAGATCAGTGTAAGAAATTTTGGTAGCTGTGGATCACTGGGAGAAGAACATCTGCTGTATGCATCCTGCTGTATTTTGGCAACTACCTGCTTAGCATTATCACACCCAGGAGCTTCCATTCAGGCATGTTGGAAACATCTATGGTTTCACTGAGGGGAAACTGTTTTTCTCTTAAGCGTGCATGTGTCCATAGAGCCAGGCAGAAGCTGAGCACAGGTTTTGAGGATCCAAATTTTGGATTAGAGACTGGTGTCTTAGAGAGACAATAGTGACTTACAGAATTTGTGTCTGTTGAAGACAATCTGGAACTGAACAAGTATGGTCAGCTGCTTAGTTCTGGACTTCTTGTTCCAACAGACAGGTTGAGGTGATTCTCACTTGTGAGTTGCAGATTTCACTGCCCTACTGTTGTACTTTAGAGGTTATTCCCTTGAGGGGAGAAGTAGCAGAATAAGTTACTTCAGCAGTAGTAGATAATGGTGACCTATCACCTGGGGTGGTTAAGAAGCAGACAGGTGTTTAAAGCCAATCATGAATGGATTCAAACTGAAAGAGAGTAGGTTTAGATTAGATATTAGGAAAAAATTCTTTACCTTGAGGGTGGTGAGACACTGGAACATGTTGCCCAGGGAAATTTTAAATGATACATCCCTGGAAGTGTTCAAGGCCAGGTTGGATGGGGCTCTGAGAAACCTGGTCTAGTGAAAGGTGTCCCTGCTCATGGCAGAGAGGTTGGAATTAGCTGATCTTCAAGGTCCCCTTGCAACCCAAACACTTCTGTGATTCCATGAATTCTGCAACCTAGCTACTGTAGCACTGACCTTGTTTTCTAAAGTACTTCTGGAGAGATAACCCAAAGACCTCCACTCTCCTTGACAGCACTCCATTAAAACAAAAAGATTCTGATTTAAATAGTCACTGTTGAAAGATAAAAAAGGAATGCTAATGAGGTCATTAAAAAGTAACTGAATGCAAATCAGATTCATATAGAATCCTTAGCTTTCAGTGGCATTAAAATGCACATATGCTAAGTGACATAGTAAGAACTCCAGAAGAGTTACCAGAAGGAATAGTACCAGAGTAGAATGGGTCTGACAACTAGAAAAACCTGTGGGAAATTTTTTTTTAGGTATGGGCCCAAGTGATCAGCTCTGGGACCACAATGGTTTGCCTACAAGTCATGATGGACAGACTTGTAATTATTATGAACCTTTAGTTCACACTTGGCTTTACTAATTTGTATCTCTAATTTTCACAATTCCATTGTGAATGCATGGAGTTTTAAGCCACTGTAAAAATACAATTCCTTCACTGTTAGAGCAAGTGTTAGAATAAGACATACCTAACTAGAGGTTGTTTTGTTTCAAAACCATGGTTAAAAAAATCTTCATTTTCTTTAGTCTTTTCCAAACTATAGAGTAGCTTTTATAGGATAGATTCAACACCATCAGAAAAACACTGCTATTACTTCTGAAGGAGATGGCTTATCATTATAAGAGAAAGGAGCTTCCAACATTTCTTTTTTGTTGTCATATATTCATTGTTTCACAAAATATTAAAATCATATCACTATGTTATTTAAAATGTTATATTTTCAGGACAGAACTGTGGTCTGGGGTCTTTATAATATTCTTTTCTTCCTAGGAGTGTGTGATAATTTATATACAGGAAAAGTATAATTAATGCCAGAGTATGCCCTAAAAGCAAGTCAGAATTTTTGGAGTGCAAAATTAAGGCAAAATCTTTGGGTGGGATATTATACCTGTGTTTACATACATGGACAGCAGAGAGGTGCGCTGCATCTCTCCTCTGGCAATGAGTTCTAAGGAGATGGGAATATAGGATGTGCTCAGAGTAGCCATTACCAATTTCTGACACTTACTACCACATGTGTTTCATAAAAGGTTCCCATTCTCCTGGCAAGGTCCTAGTCTGATCACACAGGACTGTTTGGATCTTGGCATCTCAGTGACTGGATCTTGGCATCTGAGTTTGCACGCCAAAGGAATTCTGAGAAAAAAATATTTCATTACGTATGAACAATATTCTGAAATTTGGTTTTATTTTGACTGGGACACACACACCCTCCATGCATTGCACCCATGCACAAAGTTTTCCACGAGAACAAAAATCCAATTTTCTTGCTGCAGAGACAGCCTGCCTCGGATTTAGACTGCCTCACAGCAAAGCAGACAATCAGAAAGCCTTTCACTGGATTTGTGCTCCTTTCTTGGTTCGAACATTTGTTCAAACCAGGCTTGTAACTGTGTGACAGTTATGAGTAATTCTGATAGAAAACTGCTTTACTGACAACACCTTCAATCTTGCCTTCCAAAAATTCAGTTTTTATAGGTTGTTTAAAGTCTAGAGATCCTCCATCTTGAAATCCAGTCCTGATGTATCATTAGGTTTACTTCCCAGATTGGCACTCTCATCTACAGATTATTTTCTGCAATTGCCTCTTAACAACAAAATTAACTGCTTATTACACAATATCCTCTTAGGTGATAAAGGTGGGATAACAGACTGGAAACAAATGGAAAATATTTGTGTTTAATCTTGAGTTGGCTCCCATCGCCGAGCCATTAATACGTTGTACTGATCAGGTGTTGTACAGTGCAGCTGAAAGACAGTTATCTGTGATGGACACTCAAAAATGAACTAGCTGGACCAGAAGAACTGGCTGGGTGGGAAATTCCTGGGTTTATGTAGTCTAAGACACTGTGCTTCCCCTAAGAGCTGAGGAGACTATGGCTCCTGGTCTTCTTTGTCTCTTTCTGGTCTAACCTCTTCCAGTGTAATTTTCTTTCTAGGTTTGCCACCTGGTGCACCTGCCTGATTGCTTCTAACTTATATTAGGGAGAAACAGGCAAAGACAGGAATTATGCTACACGTGTTATTTCAAACCATTTAAGAAAACTCATTTTAATTGAAGTGAGTTAGCCATCAATCACAACAGCAGCTGTAAAAGTTGTCAGGGAGTAGTGAGATTTAAAGGGGAAAGAGGGAGAGCCAGAATGCAATGTTTCCACAACCAAATACACAGCAGGATTGAGCAGTGTAGGTTCAGATTGAGCAGGGCAAGGTGGGATTTGCAGCTCCATCTTTTCCTGTACAAAAGGCCACCTTGTCCAGAAAGCCTTTGAAGACTGTCATTAGCAAATATTTTTGACACTGGTTTCCCCAGCAGTTTATTGTGTTCGTCCCAAAACATAAGAGATGTACTTTTCAAATGTTTCCCATCTCCCGTGTTTTGATTATTCAGATTTCTCTGTCCCCAGTGCAACTTTCCTCCAGGAGTATCACTGAACCCAAAAAAGTATCATTTTTTGTCAACAGGATATGAAATAATATGTAGTGATGAATGGGCAGAGTAAATTTGGCATTCTGCTGCAGCATATTAATTTTGGCACATTTGTGTTCTCTATGTGCTAGGTTTTTTTATGTATTCTCTCTGTGCTAGGTTTTTTTTTATCTATGACCTACTGGATTGTTCCTTATTCTTTCTTTCTGTGTTCCCATTTATTACATTATTTATTTATATAGCATTTTTTTCTCTGTAAGGAACTATCCCTAGTCTCCCTCTTCAACATACCTTCTCCCCAGTCTTAAAGCCACACATTCAGTTTCCTGCAGACAGTGGATACTTGTCTTATGGCAAGCTACAGCAGGCCTGTTCTCAGGTTTTGCATTTGTGATGGAAAGACTCAGTGTCTGACAAACCTACTTGGCAAAGAATATCTCTAGACTCCTACAGCATTAGTAACACCTTGGAGCAGCATATTATATTGTTAAAGTATTTATTTCTGAGGTGGTTCAATAGCACAGAAGAGAATAATCTTTAGGAGGGCTTCCCTGATCTTACAACTTTTTGGAGGTTGACTGTGCTGCAAACTTGAGCATAGCTACAAAATGAAAAAAAGTAAGGGAAGACCCAGCATTACTGACTTTGAGCCCTGAGATTTACAATGTCCTGTTGGATGTTATATTGTGTGGCTTCTATCAGTAGCCAGTCACTTGGGATTGCATGGGCAACCTCTTACAATATTTCTTTTAATGGGGAAGAAAAAAGCTTGTTACCTAAGTTTGGAAAGTTGAATTTGTAGAATATTAACAATGATATTTTAAGAGTTGTTCAACAGGTTATGGATGTTAATATTTGTTTGACACAAAGACATCTAAAAGGCTGTGGTGGGTTGAGCTTTGTCAAGCTCCCTTTAAATCAGAGAGCTCTCAGAACATATTCCTTTATGTCATGAAGCATGAAGAAGAAACCTTCAAGCAAGGCCCAGACTGATAAGGTGCAGAGTGCCATGGCATACATGAGTATTGGTAGCTCAGGCCTGCCCCAGCAACAGAGGTGTGCAGCCCAGGGCTGACCCCAAGCCAAGAAATTCTTCCTCAGATCTAATTAGCAGTTTGCTAAGTGAAAGTGGTGTGGTCTTACTGCCTCTTGGTCTACAGCCAGTTCAGTAAACGTCACCCACAGGAACTCTGCACAATCTTCTCTCCCAATGCTGGTGCACCAGGGGGAGTTTTGAGGAAGTATTGCACAGTCTAGGACTTGCAGCAAGGCCACTACTGAACCCACATGTTCTGAGTGCTGTCACTTATGCTGCCTGCAGCCTTCAGTTTGCAAAACCCCAAATATGCCTTGTAAAATGTTCAAAAAAACAGTTTAGGAGCCTCAAGATGGGATCTTCCTTTAGCAGTTATATCAAGGTTTCCTAAAATGATTAAAAATTAAGATAGAAATTTCATCACTTTAGTGTGTAAATTTATAAAGCAAAAAGTTCACACTTCTGCTTCTAATTACTGATTTATTTGTAGTGAACCCTTTCACATTTTTTCCCCTCCCATATTTTTAGTACTGTGGAGAGATTATTAGTGATGAAGATAGATGGTACACTATTCATTTTCTACAGCAGTTTTGGAGTAGAAAGTGCTGACAGCTCAGTCCAAATGCAAGATGCTCCCAACAGGCTGTGAGCCTTCTCAGCATAGTTTCTAACCCAGGAGCAATAACAGCATTGCCCTCACAGCATAACTATTCCAAGGAGATCCAATATCTCTGTTCCTCTACAGCAGTTTTGAAATTGAAAGTTAATGCCTTCAAGAGAGCTTTGAAGGAGTTCATTCCAAAGTCAACATTATATAATGGAAGCCTCCCAGCTTAAAATTAATGTGAGAAAACAGGTTACTCATGAACTGCCATTACAGTATACTAAAGCTGGAGACTTTATTTCTAGCTGTGTTTTAGTAAGAAAAATATGTATTGCATCATCCATCAGAGATTGTTAACTGTATCCACTAACTTACATCCTTATCCTCAGTAACACTCTTAATCAGAGTCAATCCATTTTCCACACAGGAAGAGGATAAGGCAGGCAGTATAATAGCTTGAGATTTCAGTAACATTATCTTGCTTCATAAATACAAAGACAAGCCTTCCTCGGTTTTTTTGGTTTGTTGTTGTTTTTTTTTAATACCCCCTAGCCAACTAAAAAACTCTTTTGAGCATTATTTTATTCCAGAAGACACATGCATATATGTTTATATAAAATCATGTGTCATTCTATTACATCAGAAAAAAAAAATCCCAAAAGAGGAAATGTAAAATTTTAATAGTACCAGCTCCAAGCTTCTTAATTTTGGAAGGACTAAAAAGAAAATACAAGAGTTGGTTCTTTCTCTGTGTTGGAGGTTAAGACTGCCAAAACTGAGCAATGAGCAGGTGTTCTGTGACTAATGATGAAACCAAATCAGATGAAGCCTAGTGCTCACAAGATGAGTTACTATGAAGGAGCCCTCCTTTGGTTAAGTCAGTTCTGTGATGTTAACAAGCCGAGGCAGGGACACCCGTAGATTTTCGTATTTCACTGGGACTCTTGGGTTGGGCTTTGGCACAGTCTGGTGTATTCTGTCTTCAGAGGGGTAATCAGGAGGTCATTCAAGGCTGAAATATATAGAAAATATCTACATGTTGCTCAGTTATTTACTCAGCACACAGCTACAGCTTTCACCCTAGTCTCACTGAATCCAGAATTCAGGTTGATGTGTGACTGAGCAGATCACAGAATTATTGCCTCTGGAAATAGAAATGTCAACACCCACTGAAAGAAACTGAGACTTTCCTGTGGATGTTAATGAGAGGAACTTGAAAACCAAAGAAAGAGCTATAGTCTCCCTGTGTAAATATCTCATAGTATTGATGAGAAAAAAAGGTCCCAGGTGATAGCCCTTTCTGGAGGTCACATTGCTGTTAGAACATTGCCTCTTTAGTAATTTTTTGATAGTCTCTAGGTTTGCTAAGAAAACATGCAGAAGTGAATACTGTTTACATGTCACTGTAGGAGAATGGAGTTAGGGAGCTCTCCAAGGAATAAGGATAGTTGCTGTTCCTTCTTGCTTTCTATGGGGTACTGAACTGACAAAGGGGTTACAAAAATATTTTAACTAGGATAAATATACATATCTAACAACTTACCTGCACACAGAATCACTTGAGATAGGATCTGTAACTTAATTTGCTTTGCTGATCCTGGTCTTTAAAATGTGACGCTTCCTTTCTGTGCTATGCAACAGAAATTCCTTTCTGATGCTTTCCCAAGTTACTGATGGACTCTTATTATTATTGTATTTCTGCACTTCTCTGGAAATGTGAAGGTGCTGAAACGGCCACCTGAGGTTGATTCTGCATAGTATAAGATACTACATGGAGTGCATAAAACCAGTCATTTCACCATTATGAAACTGTATCTTAGAAGGAAAACCAAGGCATAAAAGGCTGTGCTTGGTGTGCATTCAAGTGCATCAGGGAGATGCCAAGACCCAAGTTTTCTAAGCTGAGCTATGGTTTCAACTCAGTCTGTATTGGTGGGGGGGGTGGGGGAGCAGGGAAAAAGGGAAAAGAGAAAACAGAAGAAAGTAAAAAAATAATGTAATAATGTGCTAACTAGTGCATGGGTAGGCTATTCCTATCTCTCTGAGGCACAAAAGTGAGACTGAAGGACTTCTGCATGGGAATCTCACACTGTTGTTGCTCTTGAAAAGGATCTGTCAGACCAAATATCTGCTGGCTCTTAACCAGTTGAAATTTCATCCCAAGGAGTGTGTAATATAAGATCCAGTCCTCTTTTTGAAGATTAATGGGCTTTCATTTTCATGGCTGTCAATATGGTACATATAAGTAAACATATCAACAAGAACTAAAGCAGCAGAGAAATGAAGGAGAAACATGGGTGACATCTGGCTGTCTCCTGCTTATCTGTCCACATTGGGTTTTTGTTTTAGCTTTGGTACTTGAAAACTGTTTTGTCAAAGGATGTGCAGGATGCAGCAGTATTTGAAGAGTAACAGTAAACCTGATTCACACCTATGTTAAATGAAAAATTCAAGGAAACTACTCACCTCCCTGTGAAGGTTCCATATGGATGTACAGTAAATAATTTTGGTATTTTCTTCATGGAACCATCTTTTCACCTTAGACAGTATCACTACCCTCCATCTGTATGCTAATCAGATATTGAGATGAAATTACCTATTTCACTCTCCTGAAATATATAAAGCTACAGATTTAGCTTTGCAGGACTTGCCCTTGCATAGACCTGGATTCTTCGCAGTTTAACTCACATTTATCCATACCAAAGAACTGCACCACTGTGACACTTAGGAATAAAGTCAGAATAAGCACTTTCTGTAAAATCAAGGAAGAGAGCAAAACTAGTGCTGGGACAAGATTGAGCTTAAGTGAAATAGAATGTAGAAATGTGTTGACACACTACTGTTGTATTAAGAAGTACAAAAAAAAGTGTATGAAGAGGTATGATTGGAGAAGTAGATTAGTGGAAATTGGAAGAAGACATCAAGAGAGCACATACATAAAGGAAAAGAACAGATCCTGGAACAAAATACTTTAAAATTTTGATAAATAATAAAGAGCAGGTAATTTAGTTGTTTAGATCTGCCTATCTGTTTAATAGGGTTGTGTGAATGATTAATTCTGTAGTTCAACAGCCTAAAATGGTCTAGATGAAAATGCTTTTAAAATACGTTTACTTGCTTTGCACCACAGTAAGCAAAGTCATGGATTTCAACATGGCACGGCAGAACTGTTCCTTCTTCAGAACTTAGAGTTAAATAAAATGATGGGACAAGTGCAAAACCCAAGAGACGTTTCCTTGCTATCTTAGTGCTGAACCATTTCTTGATTCAGTCAAGAGAACCAGAATCTGTTATTTTGTTACCTCCCATCCCTAATGGGTACTCCCTGCCAAGAGACAAGACAGTCATATGCTTTTTTCAAGCTAAATATCCTGGAACTGAGGCAGATACTGCTGGTGCAGCTGTTCCATTCAGCAAGATGTTGTCATATATTTGTTACCAGAAGCACCATGACACTGCAGGTCAGGCTGTTTGGGAAAGGCAGCCTGGCAGGAAGTTCTCATCCACCTCTGGTGACAATTCCAACCACTAAGCTCTTCAACCTCGCCTCTTTACTGACAATGATTTATGCTTTATGCAAACTGGAGCAAAGGTGGCCAAGTATTTTAAAGGATCCCAAATGCTCTAAAGCATGAGGTTTCGACACATGACTGGAAGATGAATGTTGAAATGCTGGGCATTCAGGATACAGAAATGGGCACACATTCTTCATCTCCTCAGGAAACTCTGCACCTGAGTATCTGTGAGTACTCCTAACAGTGATATCCCCATCTGAGAACACAGAATTGCCTCTTGCATGAATTCAGAGGTTCTCCCCCAGCTAGCTATACGAACCAAAAATATATTGTGAAGATTTCAGGCAATTAGAAACAACACTAAAATTCAGGGAATTTATTGTTTTGCAAGAAAAAGAATATCAGATTTATTAGTTACCTTCATCTTTCATCATCAGAAACATATCATGAAGGGATTTTGCAAGAGAAGAAATCTGAGTGGTAGGGGAGCATTTCTTCTGAGATTACCTCAAAACTCAACTTTCAGAATAGATTATTCTATTGGGAAGAAAGTGAAATTAGATTTTTTTATTCATGTTGGCAGAGAAGAATCCTTCCTTACAAAACAATGTTAGGTGAATGCACCTTGCAGCTAGGGATAGGGAAATGCAGAGACAAGAACTTTAGAATGTTAAAATAAAAAGGCCTTTCTGGAAGAGTGTGTTTAGAATGAAGCATTTATTCAATAAGGATCACAGTTCTTATTTTTTTTTTTCAAGGTTTTTTTGTGCATTTGTGGTGATGGAAGCAATTTACAAATTTATTTATTATGTTTAAAAGGTTAGCTTAATAATTATTTACCATAACAATATAAAAACAACTGTGATATTTTTCATGTTTAGTAATAAGGTGGACTGATTAAACTTTTTTTTTAAGCACAAATATTTGCTATTTTACATAGAAAGCTGAGTTTTGAGCTGTGAGGAGCTGTTTCCTCAGAAGAAATGACTCTTCGGAGTGTGGATTTGCTCCATGCTGTTTCCACCACGTGAACACACACTTGTCCATTCTCCTCTACAAGATACTGACCTAAAGGAGGACGAGGTGAAGGAGCAGAGATTGTGGAGTTGCTGGTGTGTGTCTCTGGGAGATCAGTGATACCCCTGTTCACAGCTATGAATACAGGTGAAACCTGCGTTAAATTTCTAGAAAAATTTTCTTCTAGTGATTCAAATGACAGAAACACATTTCTTACCTCTTAAATTATAATTCTATTTTTTGTCAAATTTAATTTGATCATGTTATGAAGCAAGTTCCTAGGAAGCCTATGGAGTCTGCTATATAAGGGACTACCAAACTTACCCCTATTTTACTAGAAAAGGAGATTCCTGCCAGGCAACTCAGTGTTTTTCTTCACCTTAACCCTTCCTATTTTATTAGAGTAGAAAAGAGCTTTGGTCAGGGACCCATCATAATTTAGCTAGAAGTTCTGGTGTACTTGATGTCCTATAGCTTTACAGCAAGGTAGATCTGATTCCACACAGTACTTATGTCTTATCCCATGCATTCTTTTGGCAGTGTTCTAACTTGCTTAATTCATAGTGTATTTTCTTTTTCAGATCAGGACTCTATTCAGTAACTGTTGGACATTCACAATTTTTGACTCTGGTGTTTCTACACCAGCACACCTAAACTACATTTATTCTAGCAAAGTGTCAGTACCAACTCTGTTCCTGTTGTGTGATAGACAGTGTGGTGTGGTAACAGTGTGTGGGTAAAAATGATGTAGTGTGACATCAGTAGACCAGGTTTCTTGCTAAGTTACTTTGATTCCCCTACAGATTACGCTGCACACAGAGCTGTTTCTACTCTCTACCACAGCTGATCTACAGGTCCTTTAACAGGATATTTTAGAGCTGGCTCAGATGTATCTGCACAGTAGTGACTACAACACATATATTGCTAAGGATTTAAACTTCAAAAGGAAAAAAAAGAAGTCTGTCATGCAGATCCTTGATTCTGAAAGCTACAGAAAGGGTGGACAATTTCCCTGCCCTGAGTGTTGTTAACACTTCCAAACTTAGGAATATCAGTAAGTGTGTGAGCAATTTCTATCTCACTTAACTTGAAGTTAACTGGAGTTAAGATTTACAGCTAATTTCAGCACTTCTTAATGACTACTTCTATGATATTCCTTTCACTGATATGCCTCTTTATTTTTGTTTCTATTTGCTACATTCAATATAATATAGATTATTTGAAATTTCACACATCCTTTCCCAATAAATAGATGAATATTCTAAATATACAGCTGACAACAGGCTATAAAGCAATACCAAAATGATATATTGTTCCTGAGTCAAACCTAGGGACTACTGTGAAACACGTTGCAAGGGCTGAACCCTCTGATGGATAGTATCACTAAACCATTTGAACAGAAATCTGTGCCTTAAGGAAGACTGGAAGAATTGTAGAATCAGCATAAAAATTCATTTTGTATACCTCTCACCTTGAAAATAAACTGTTTTAGGCCAGTTTCACACACTGTAAAAGCTGGTTTAGAGGGAGTATTACTCTTGACCTCTGTCTCACATCACCTCCTCACTGCTGTCAGTGCAGGGCATGCTGACACTGAAACCCAAAGGTGTCAGCTAGTTCAGGCTGGTACCTGTGCAGCTGCTGGCAGTGCAGAGTTCAACATGGAGCGTGCAAAACCTGCCAGTGACACTGAGTGGGCATTTAGGGAAGGTAGAGATGGAAATGTTGAGACTCACTGATCTCCTCTGGCTGTAAGAAGCAAGCTTTGAACTGAAAACTGGCTGGCTGTATTAGTCATGCATGGGACATTAGCACAGGACTGATCCTGCACTAATTACAGGGTTTCTCAGGAGAGTTTAGGGTTTAGGTACAGTACAGTGCTAACAATGCCATTATTAAAATGTCAAAGGTGACCAGCACCCAGCTGGTCAGGAGAGAGAGAGGGAGAACTGTCCTGCAGCATGAACACTGGCACCCAAAGAGGATCTCTGCAAGATGACCTGGGGACATCTTGGCTTGTTGCAGTCACATATCTCACTGCAGCATGGACACATATTTTACACATAAATACTGAGTGTCTGACTGCTGGCTTAGAACAAACATACTGTTTGGAGCTCCAGAAATCTGGTAACTACAGGGGAGAAATCTATGTCAGTTAGATATGCCAAGCAAATGCAAGAAATGTGGTTATTGAAATAACCCCTCCAGATTCTAAGAAGCCTGTACAAATGTGCTGATATCTGGGGTTAATTACTGGGCTGTTGTGTTGCAGCATCAGCGGGGGCTGTGACAAGGATTGCTGACTTACTGTGGAAGAATTGTGCTAAATAACTGAACCTCTGATGCTGAAGAGAGTACAAATTCAATAAATGTTGGAAAGAAATGGCATTTGTTCTGTGCTGACATAGCCTTCAGAGTGAAGCATGTACAGCCCCCCTTTCACCTAGACAGCAGTCATAGTTTCTTGTGTTTGTTTTTCTTATTCTGGCTCCAGTGTATCTAAGTTTTAACCTGCAGGACAACCTTAAAGCTCACCCTGAAAAAATGAAAATCTGCCTGAAAGTAGCAAGGACACAGAAACTAGAAAAATTAAGTGAAATTTTGAGGCAGAAAAANAAGAAAAAGAAAGAAAGAATAGAAGATTGAGGTCAAAGGCCAGAAGTGTGGAATAGAGGGGGGGAAAAAAAGGGCATCTGGCATCTTTGGAGCCGGGGAATACCTCCAGGGATGCTTTGTTTGGTGACTGGGCATGACACGGAAGCAGAAATAGACTCCACAATTCTCAGGACCTCCTTCCCCTTCCCATTAGAGCTATGTACATAGAAGGATTGCAAATTGTGTTTTTAAGATTTAGTGGGTATGACCTTGTTCCTTCTACAGTACAGAGGTTGCTTGTGGGGAACAGGGAGAATTGAATAAACAAGGTGACATAACAAGTTTATTTGTACCAAACTTATCTATTTTTTATTCACATAAATGAATGCACACATTTGACCTCAATAACATTGGAAAAGTAGCATTAATCATTTTGATAAAATAATTTAAAATACCTCTCCCATTGCTAATGAGCTTGTGTTGTTCTAGTTATAAGTATCCATAAAAATGTGTGTAATGTTGTGTTAGACAATAATTGAATATATGTGAATTATTATTATTGTTTTCATTCTACTGCATTACTACCTAGGTAGTACCTGCAATGTATTAAACTCTCCTCAGGCTACATACAAATGCAGGCATTTCCCATAACGTGTGCTAATCAGTACAATCAAAATGTTCATGGCAAATATCGATCTGTGAACCTAACTCCATTGAAAAAAAAACGAAAATTTCTCTGTGTGCACGAGCATAGTGTGCAAACTACACTTTCTAGATATTTCTCTTTGTTTTTGGAAAATAAAGTTGATACAAAATGACTGTCAGATGCAGACCTCTGAGCAAATGGAATCAAACTGTCAGAAAAATCATCAATATTATGCCCTCAAGTCAAGTCCTTTGCTCAGCATTGCTTTAAAAACCTGCCTAACCCAGACTTTAAATCCTACTGAAGTCAAGATTTTTTATCTAAGTAGTTAGGGGTGCTCCTGAACTGGTGCATATGTTGACTGCAATATCCATGTAATTTAATAAATTTTAAAAAATATATATATTCATTTTTATTCAATATGTATGTATTCAATAGATTTGCAAACTCCTTTCCATTAGTTTGAAACAATATACCAAAGTAAACTTATGTGATACATGTAAGAGATGAGCTTTCCCTCCTTTTTCAGGATGGATTTTTGAGATTAATCCCATCCGTTACCTCAATTAAATCATCCATAGCTCTGCTGTAAGGATACTCAAACCCTTCCACTGTCACATGAAATTGTGTAATATTAGTCAGTACTCCAGCCAATCAATGCCTACCTGTTAAGCACATGATACACAGCACAATGAAAATATGTTTGGAAGTAACTGATCTAAATGAATCCCAAATACAAAGCCTGACCATTAGTCTGAATTTTGTTCTGTACTAAGAAAGAAATATTTTTTTCAGACCTCTCTTGCAAAGCTCACCAGATATTTAAAATAAGTTGTCTGGCTTTCACCATGCTAAGCATTTTATGCACTTTCATAGTAGATCAAAATGCATTAGTGCAATTATTATAGCGATTAAGACTAGAAACACTCTGAAATGTATGTTATGTTTCTTTAAAAGTAACCTTTCTCTCCTCATTAAAATGGTTATTGGTAAAACCATTTTCCTCCCCCTGGAACTCACAGAATAAAGCTAGTAAAAGAAACTAAGTACCATTCATTATTGCCAGCATCTGTAATTGTTTGTATAATACTTTATGGAAAAAATATATAAAAAGCCACATCTGAACTCCAGACTATTAAAAGTGTCAGCGCTATTATATCATTTCTGAAGACCAATTTGCCTTTTTTTCAAGAGGTTGTAATGAGCCAAGTTCATTTTGCTTTCTACCATTTATCTTTTCAGCAGTAATGGAAAATTTCCCCCTCAGGCACAGCAAGCTATTCTTATCTTAGACAATTAGGCAGAAATGAAAGGGATCATAAAGGTGAGATTTCTTTGCAAACAATGTGATGTACTTTATACCACTTAACACTGAGGAATGTCTGAAAAACAAATTCAGAGTGGTATATGAATACAGATTGGCTGCACTGTACTTAGAGCAAATGGCCGCAATTAAATTCATTACTTAGACAAAATTTCTTCTCCTTTCACAGAGAAAATTCAAATTTCGAAATTTTCTAGCTGAAATAATAGAATTAGAAAAAATTATGCTCCTCAGTATTTACTAATACTTCTTACTGCCCTTCAAATTTTCTGGGAAAGTGCTTAGGTAAGCACTCTGTAACTTAGTTCCCTCAAACCAAACTTAAATATTTCAGATTGATATTTGATAATCTGTCTCACATTGACCAAAAAAGAGCAGAAAGTGCCTATCTCAGCAGTGAACTTGGAGAACCCAAGGGGCAGCATTACCCTTTTCACTACCCAGCAACGTGGTTAGGAAAGGTTACAGATAAGGGACCAGCTCTGGGGACAAGGTGATTTTTCAGTAGGAGCTGCAGCCATGTGGTGATGTGTGTTTTCCCCAATGTTCCACCCAGTTTTCCTTCTGGCTCTATGGTCTCCCCAGTCATTTTCAGTCTTATTAGTGAGAATGCACGTGGTCTTGGAGGTGATGGTGTGTGATGAAATTGTCTCAGAGGCTGTGACTGTTCTAGACTGGCTCATGCAGCACAATCCATGTAAATTACAGCACAGTCAGCATGTAAATTCATTTATGTACCACTCTAGGCAACCTTCTGGACATTGCTTAGTAGCAGTTTGCTAATTAGAAAATTACTGTTTGATTATGAACTCTGTTCCATGTATAGAGACATCTTTTTTCTTTATGAGAGTTGATGAACTGGGAGATGGTGTTAGTTTTACTCTAGAGTCAATATTTTCTGAGTTATAAATTTTTTGTATTGGTATATTCGTCACTTTTGTCAAGAGTACCAATTAAGAAATGGGAACTCATGACTCAGGTTTCTTGAAATAGAAATTCTTCCACTCTTAGATGAATCACAAGTCTACATGTACATTATATGACATACCTAATTTACAGGATTATTGCTGTTGCCAATTTGACATTTTACATTTCAAATAAATTCACCCATAGGCACAAAGCCACTTTATATAGATTTTCTTATTGAAACAAAATATCACCATGAGAAAGAGACAAGCTTAGTAAAAAATACCACTATCCTGTAACAAAAGGGTGCTGAAATTTGTAATATAAAGAGTAAGTTTTGACAGGAGTAATACTGACTGTCATCTGTAGAAGTGCATTTAAGAAAACTTATAGAGGAACAAACTTATGTAGAATGAAATATGTCCTCAAATTTTTCTACATGAATCTGACATCCATAATATTGCAATGAATTAATAGTAAAAAATTAAGTGAAAAAAATTAAAGAAAACATGTAATAAGGAACTTCTTAATTGGGCTGAATACTTTTGTTGTAATGAATGTGTTCCCCGTTCCTTCTATAATTAAAAGACTAAACATATAATAGGTTTCTACTAACATATCTGCAACAATTTTTGTAGCTTTATACACATGGCCCACAGCTGCTTGATCACAGGATTATGATGATTCTTTGGAAGCAGAGGATAATCAGAGAGCAGGAAAGGTGTGGAAGTGTGCAGAGAAGGAAAAACAAACATGACGGGATCTAGTGTAGGTAATCAGCCTTCTCTGTGAGAGATTCAGTGGAGACAGGGTTTTGGTACAGAGAGTAATGGGATTGCAACCAGAAAATTCTATCTGCTTAGCACCTGCTTCAGGTCACACTCTGCAATGGTCCAGAAGTTGTTCTCTGGACTGCTGTCTGCTAATTATATGACAGGAAAATACAAGAATATGTTTAGAAAACATTCTGTGGGTTCTTTAAGAATTCCTAACAAGTGATCTTTGCATGTTTTCAGAGAACCTAAAGATCATCAGATATGCTGACATCACAGTATATAATGATTGAAAAACAATCGTGAAGACAAACATTATCTAAGCTCATAGACAGAAATATTCCTTCATATGCAATTCCTTCAAGACTGCATCACAAAATGCCCAGCAAGTAACCCTTCTAAAATTGTTTTCTTTTATTCCTGTAATTATTCATTGCCTATCAGAAGAAAGAAGGTGACTTACAAGACTTCTGTCACCATGAAAACCAATGTTATCCTCAATCTCTCTCTAAAAATAACAAGCTATTATCAGTCAAGATAACCAAACTGATAAAATACCTTGGAAATAAAGTGAACCTTGCCTCATGTTGTGATCTTTCTGATGTTCGTATTGAAGTTCCTGATAGATATCAATCCTTTATGGCCAGACATCAATATGACTTTCAGAGACTTTGCATCACACAAGATTATCCTCTACATCAGTGAACAGCTTAAAATGTGTTAAGGCTTGATATTGTACTTACTGTTCATATGGAAGGTGCCTTCAGAGACACTTCTAGGACACACCACACTCTGGGCAGAGATCTTGAAATTATAGGAAGTATATTCATAATATAGCAAGTTACTACTAGCAGCTGGTAGCAAGCTCTTTTTTTACTAATTAATTTTTGCACCTAAGAATTTTTAATCACCAGAAATTATAGCAATCCTCTAACAGTTAGTGAAAGAACTTTGGAAAAAATCCCTTCAACAGTGGAAAAGGACATTTCCAAACAGGAAAAAAGAGTATCTTAGTCATGCTGGTACACAGACTTCTGCTGTGTATGCAACTATTTGGGGCATTGCAGCATTCATTAGCTTGGAAATCTTGAGCATTTTCCACTTCATTTGGCAAATATGAGAATTTCTAGTTGCTAAATTTAAACAACATTCTCACATATCACTGAATCTCTAAATAGTAGAAAGGCTATTTCTATTTTTATTTTGGAAAAAAAGGATAAAGAAGGTTCTGTACATGTGCAAGATATACCTTACAGTATTATCTGAAATATTTACAGAGAATCAACAATGCATGTTTCTACAACTGCATTATCAATGTCTTGTTGCTGGTCATGCTACCAGTGTAGAGCTATTCCTCCAGCATGGCTCACCTGGAAGGAGATTCCATCTCCACTTGATGCAACAGCTGTAGCAGCCAATAGAATTTGTTATCTGTAAACCCACAACCTTCACTCTGTCAGAACAATATTAACAGAAAAAAGTGCAGAGACATACAGACAGTTAAAGCACTTGCCAGCTGGGATGCAGAAGAAGAGGACTAGAAGCTGCAGGCGACAGAAATGTGCCATTGTGTAGAAGTAAACAGCTTAGCTGATGAATGTAGAGGTTGAATATCAATAGGAAAGAATGCACACACATAAATATGGGACTGGAACATCCCAATGTCATAAAATTAATTTGTATGCAGTAATTATTCCTTAAATGTGCACTTTGGCTGAAGACCTTGTGGTATATCTTACAAGATTTAAAGTAAAATCCATATCAACTGATGCATAAAGCTGCACAGAGAAAGAAAGTTTTGAGAGCAAACATTAAAAGTTTGTGGTGGTGATAAAGAGTTGTAGCAGTTATTGATTTTTCACATAGCTTTTCCAGTTAATGTGACAGTCATTTGAGTCAAGCCAGATGTAAACAAGATACTGCAGAGACTGTACAAAGTCCACTAAGAATAAAATTATATAAACTCTCAGCAACAAAGAAGCTCCAAGACTGATGTCCTTGCAACCCTCTGAATCATTTAAATTAGCCCCACATCTCAAATCAATCAGGACATGAATGCCTATGACAACTTTTGTGCTTCTAACAGCAGTGTCACAGCTTTGACATATATTGACTTAAACACTGTAACTGAATTAAACCAAACCTTTCCACAGCCAAATACAGATCAGAGCTACTCTGAAGTTACTCTTGGTTGTTCCAAAGGTCCTGTGTGCCCTAGTTAGTCTTAACCTTTAGAAAGCACATGCCAGGGAGAGTTTAGCAGAATCAGGAAGCTAACCTGTGATCCTATGGCACCTTTGTTTTCTTTTAGGCAAAGCATTACCCACTATAGACTTTGTTTTCCTCTTTCTTCCTTCACAAATCTGGTAGTGAAATATCTCCTAAAGCATAATTTTCTTCACAGGCCCATAACTTCTTAAGGACAACTCACAATGCTATTATAATTAAAATGTTAATAGCTAATTGACCATATAGTTAAACTGAATCAGTTCCCTGTGAGTCAAAATAACAAATAGAATTATTAAATAGAAGTCAGTCTTCAATCAGCAGATGCAGGACTGTGGTGCAGGGTAACTAGGACAGTCCTTCCAGGGGCAGAACTGTTATAGACTGTGGAAGCCTTCTGATCTTTTCTTGCTAGTCAGCAACTTTCCATATTGAGCTTTTCCAGAGCCAGAAGGACAACCACTCAAGTCAGAGGAGGGGTCACTTGGTTGAAATGAAAACATCATAAAGACTGGTCCAGGAACAATCAGTAATTGCTACTCTGCTTTCTCTGTTGCTTTGTGTTCTCTGATTTTACATGTTTGACCTATTCAAATTGTAAATTCATTAATGGCAGCAGTTATTCCTTAATAAAATGCACAGTTTCACTAAAGGATCCACACTGAATCACTAACAAAATATTTCTTTAATAAATATTATTGTAGAAATACTGTAGCTAGAGAGAAATAGTCATGCGTACCTGTAGTGAGATATATCTGAACATTTCTTTCTTATAATGTTATTGCTTCTTATTTTTAAGACTCCTATTTAGCAAGTGTTTAAACAACTCAAGATGACCTTACTGCTTTGACACTAAATCACAGGAAAGAGCTTCTAGTGTCAAAATATTAATAAGAAATGTCAAGAAGTGTATGGATATGTCATTGTAAAATAGAGCCGTCAGCTCCTGTTAGAGAAACATCAGTTTTACATTTACTTCAACAAGTAGTAAACAGTCCTGACAAGTGAAATGTTTCTTGTGTTTCATCCCTTGGAGGATTTAGAGGAAGACAAATGCTGCTGTTTCTGAGGGGTTCAAATGCAGGTCATAGTGCCACGAGGAGGGCAGGGCTGTTCAGCAGCAGGGAGCACAGTGCCCTACTGTGCTTCCCACTGTGGGGCAGGTCCCCACGACTCTGCTCAGACAAGCTGGTTCTGGTCCCCCTCCTCTCCCACATGCAGCCCTTGGGACAGGTGCCCCTCCAATGCCTGGTGAAACTGAAGAGGGTGCACAGCTGCAGGCAGCTGCCCTCACTTGCTGCCAACAAGCAACATGCCTTTGCTTGCTTGAAGTTTGCCATCAGAGCATCTTTGTGTTCTATAGGATAAATAGTTTGTGACTCGTCAGAGACTGTTTTCCCACAGAACTGCAGACAGAATTTTGTACATGACACAAATACAAATATAAGAATCTTCTCTACTCATAGGAGGTTTTTTGTTTATTCCTAGATAGAAGTTCCAGTAATGCTTTTTTTAAAATTAATTTTTTTTAAAAAAATGAGATTTTAAGGAGGTGTGAAATCCTTGCAATAAAATAAATACTTAAATGAAATATACATGAACAATACAATAAATAAATTAAAGCTTAACCTTTAAAGGCTACTATTAGATTGGTTGGACCTACTTAGGTCAGCAGGAAGATTAAAGGCTATTCATAGCTTGGTTTAGTACTTTGGTCAGTGAAACAGTGCCCTGCTATACAGTGTTGAGGATGAGGTCACAGTTTGCAAACTCATATTGTAGTGATTTATTTTGAAATTTAGAGTAGTAATGGTCACAGTTTTTTAAAATCTGTTTTACCACTTGATGGCATGATTCTAATTATACTGAGTTATTCTCTAGAAGATATCCTACTATTCTTAGTTTAACTTCATAACTAAATGAAGCTACATTCATAGCTAAATCATTCTAAATGTGTCTGGCTGCACACATTTGCACTTCTCTTGAAGGCAGCAGCCTAAGCCTAAGATTACCACTGATGTCTAAGCAGCACAGGGAGTGCTGCAGGAAGCCAGAAACAAGATCCCTACAAGTGTTCAGTCTACTAGTCCTAGTACTAGTACTCTCCCTCCTCTTTGAACTACTTCTGACTTTGAGACAGGCCTAGCTCCTTTTGGTTTTTATTTCCCTAAGCCTGTATTAACTAATTTTTTGTGGGTTTTTTCCTTCAAATTAAACATTCTTTTTTGATTGTAACTTCCATTTCTCTACTTTAAATCCAACATTTATAGTTCAAGATTATGAAGTACACAAGTCTAAATTGTACATAAACTTGAACTAATCTTTCTGGTCAGACTTTCTGCTCAGGAGGGGTAAATAGCTCTAGAAATTTTTGACAGTCAAAGGATGTGTTTGTGCAGGCAGGATGGCAGCAACTGAAGTTATCTTTCATTGTTTCTCATCAAATACAAACCCTTTAGGTCAGTCTTGGCACTATCAAGAATCTTAATACTATATAGAATTGTGGCATTCATAATAACATTCTTTATAAAGAAAATTACTGCATGTTCAGCTGTCTAGATATTTGCTTTTCTTAGTGAATAACATTAAAGGAGCAGAGATATCAGATGTTCTGAGCTTTCCCTGCAAATGCTCAGGAATACATATTTGTTTTTCTTTCTTTGTTTACAAAATGCCTGCAGAAATACAACAAAATGTTCAGATTTGCATATATGTACAGAACTTTTTTCTCCTTCCAGTAATGACGTTTTCAAGGAGTTTTTTGAGTTTAGCTGTAACTCATGCAATACTCTATTTAGTGAATTTTTGGTGCTGCATATGCACGGACAAATCCCTAGAAGCTACTTTCGTGTTTCTTGGAAACACAACTGGATGAAGCTACAGAGATTTATATTGTTCTGTCTAAAAATCAAACTTCAAAAACACTCTTACAGAGAGCAAACCAATTTTGCTGAAAAGTTTTTTCAGAAACTAGTCCAATTTTTCAAGAAGAAATTTGGAAAAAGTAACAGCTCCATGCCTCAGATTACATGTTTCAAACAGGTAAGGCATTTAACATAGATACAGATCATGAAGTCATATAAGAAACAAGAGTACAGATGTGTAAATTATACAGTTTGCTCATTGACATGGCTGTCTGTATAAGACCTCCTTAAAACATCACATAATACCAGGGGAAAACTTAGAGATATCAAATATGCTTGTGAGAAATGAACCAAGTTTAAATCTTGATTTCTGGTAAAAATGTCAGTTACAAGTCAAATCATAACATTATCACTGAAATTCATAAGCCTCCCACAAGAGCTTGGGAAGAAAACAGTCTTTCTGCTACAGAAATAAGTGGCCATTCTAGTATTCACTAATATCCTTTGGCTGTACTTCATTATCTGAGACTGCTTTAGAAAACATTTAATAAACCTTTTGTTTTTAAGCTTGTAAACTTGATGCCGCCTCTGCTTTGTAGTTTTTTCAGTTGCACACAACCCTGAGAATGTTGATTAGCAGTGATGTTTGCAGGTGTTCCTTGCAGTTTTATTTGCTTGTCCCAACACTCTGCTATCAAGTTGTTGTGTACCTTAATTTCAGATGCACAGAAAATGAGTCTTCTTTCTACACAGCTGCTTGTCATCAACACGGTCCTGGCACTGTGAACTCAAATTACTTCTGTTTACTTACCCAGGAGAGCTGATGAATTTGGACCTCAGTCATGGGACAGTTATGTTTTTTAAGAATAGGGCTCAAGCTCTAAGAGCCAGCCATAGAGCAGCTATGGAGTTCAGGGGCAGCTCTGGGAATCCTGTGGTCCAGTCCTTGGCTAAAAGCAAGATCAGCAAGAGCTGGTTGCTCAGAGCTGTTTCCAGTCACGTATTGAATATCTCCACGACATCTCAGCACAACCTGTGCAACCACTCTTACGATAAAAATAAAAAGGTGCTTTGTTATCTTTAAACAGAATTTCTTGTGTTTCAATTTGTGCTCTTTGCTTCTTGTCACTGGGCAGCACTCAGAACTACCTTTCTCCCTTGTCTTTACTCTTTCTTTCAGTTGTTTTTATGCATGGACAAGGTCCCTCTGAGCCTTCTTGTCTCTGTGCTGAGCAGTATCAGCTCTCTGAGGCTCTCTTTCTATGAATGGTGTTTCACTCCTTTAACCATCTTTGTGGCCCTCCACTGGACTCACTCCAGCAAGTCCATTTCCTTTTACAAAGCTCTACCAGGTGTGGCCTCACCAGTGTGGAAAGAGGACAGGTGTCACCTCCTTCAACCTGCTGGCAGCTCTGCTCCTAACACAGCCAAGATGCAGCTGGCCATCTTTGCTGCAAAGGCACATTGCTGGCTCACAGCAATCTGCTGGCTCACAACTTTTTGCTCACCAGAACCTCCAAGCCCTTCTTTGCCAGCATTCCTGCCCCCGTGAAGGCTGGTGCCCTGATGAGTTCCCTGAGGTTCCTCTCTGCCGTTCCTCCAGCCCGTCAAGGTGCCTGTGGATGGCAGCCCAGCCCAGTGGTGCAGCAGCCCCTGCTCCTGTTTTGTACCATCAGCACTGTTGGTGCAGCACTCTGTCCCAGAGTCTGTGTCATTTATGAAGATGCTAAACAGGACCAGCACCAGTTCTGTCCCCTGGAGCCCAGCACTGGGGCCTGGCCCCCAGCTGGAAGTCACATTGCTGATCACATACCACTGGGCTGGCTCTTCAGTCAGTTTTAAATCCACCTCACCTTCCACTTAACTAGTTTGTACCTCATTTACCTGGTGTGTACTTCATCAGCTTTTCAATAAAGTTATGGTGTGAGAAAGTGTCCAAAGTCTTCCTTTTTATTTCATTTTTCAGTTGTCTTGCTGAGGAGCCCCTTAGATATATCCATGAAGTTTTTAATCCCTTTTTCTTATTGAGTAATTTTTCAAAGAGAAAAATTTTGAGAAGTTTTCTGAATATCTTCCTTATTTTAAGGAAACATATGACATTTTAAAGTTTGACATTTAGAGAAATATGGTGTGCTTAGATCAGCATGCTCTTTAATTTCAGTGTTTCAGCTAGATTGTCAGCAATAAGAATTTTGAATTAGTGTTTAAAAAAATATTCTGGCAGGCCTAGGGTTTTGGGGTTTTTTTTCCAAATATTTTATTCATGAGAATTTTTAAGATTTTTGACTCTCTTGATTTGTACTGTATTTTTCTAAAAATCAAGAAAATTGCAGAGATGGAAGAAAAATGTGTTCAGCTCCTGTAGCTGTCTATGACAGCCTTTGTCTACCCAGTAACCCAGATATAAACTATCATGTGTGTGATTACATAAAAGATTACCATTCTGCATTCATTCTTCTCATCTTCCTTGAAAGCTGTGCTGTGCGCTCAGTTTATACAATCCAATTAAAATGCCTTCATACTTTAAAGTAGCAGTACTCATAATATTTAAAAGAGTAGCTCATTATTGAAAAATTATGTTACGATATTTCTAAGTTAGCTGTAAATTCTTACTACAGTTGAGGAATTTTAATATAAAAGAATATAAGTCAGAAAGAAATCATTGCATATTGTTGTTGTTGAATACAATTGATGAAATCCTGGACCCACTGAAGTTTGAGAAGTTCTCATTGGCTTGAGCAGAGCCAGGATATTATCCAATACATCTGACACAGTCTTTCACATGCATTCTAAAGAGTCAATTATGTCCTTGCTTCATATTAGCATTTTGGTAGTGTCAGGAAGCCTCAGTGAAAACTACATTTTGATAGGTATTACTCTTTCATGTGTCTTATTAGTCTTACAGATGTCACTCCACAGGCTTCAAGAGGATCACAACTGCCTTGTAGGGTTATATATTAGAACAGAATCAGCGCCTTTCTCACATTTTGATTCTGAAACTGAGTTAAAGGCTCAAACTGTAAAATAAAGCCCTTTTTTAAAATGACATGCTGGCTTTCTTCCTTTCAGGGCAGCTGTATCAGGTTCAAAAGCTTCTTTCAGGAGATGTACTAGCTTTTTCTGAGGCTGCCAGTTTTCACACTGGATTTTGCTTCTGAATTGAGCACAGGTACACACATCCACCCCTGCAGGTGAGAGATGTGCCAGGGAACATGGGAAACAAAATTTTTTTGCTTTAAAGTTCTTAATCACCATGAACCCTTGCTATTTTCAAATGTGAGGGTTTAATAAAAACTACATTTTCTAAATAGCTTTAAAAATTACTTTGACCAGATTTCTGCATAGAAACTCCTTTTTCTCTCTAAAGAACCTAAAAAACCCCAACCCAGGTGTCCTCTTTCAGTGCCTGAAGATGTAAGGTAAAGGCATGCAAAACTGTAGAATGGCTTCTGCTTCTGTATATGAGGAGCACAGAGCTCCAGGTGAGTGACAGGAGCCACAGCCTGTTCCCAAGACCAATGCCACTGCAGCTGTTGGCGTGTGCATCTATGAGCCTAGAACCAAAAACCATGCAATCAGACTTCTCCAAGTACTGTGAAATTCTTGATCTGGAGATAGGCAATCTCACCCTAAAATCTAACCTTGCTTTTATTAGACAGTTACATTGCTATATGCAGCCAAAGAGAATTTGGTGATTTCACAGTGTGATAACAAAAAGTCTCCCAAATGAGTGTTGTGATTTACATCACTTTTCTTAGCAAAATAGCTCCTCATAAACTTCTGGGTGAAACTCAGAATCAGGTGTCCTGGACTTTCAGGTTCTTGATTTTTCACTGAATGATCCCATTATAAAAAATACCAGCCTTTACTTGTTATTCTTTAAACAAGCGCAAGTCAATACCTGACATTTAAGCATGGTGAAATGGAAATTTAATATGGAATTGATATTACTGAATAATCCTGTGCTCAGACATACTTTTGTCACAAGAATGAACTTCATTGCTTCTCAGGCTTTTACTCCTTTCTTAAGCAATGTGATTGCAAAGTTTGTGATCATTGGCCTGGAGTTTGGATAATTAGTTGTCAAATGTTAGGTAATATCCCAGTCCTTATAAAACTCTGTGTTAAACATGTGCAGGTGAGAACACTAAATCACTGTTAACCTTCCTGACTGGAACCTGAGCGTGTACTATTCTCTATGTAGGTAGTGATGTTGTCTCTTTGATTCAGCTCTGTGCTCTTTGCAGACAGTACTTCCAGCCCCCTGCATCATGTGCATTGTAGAGATGATACATACCAGCAACATAGAATGCAACATTTCTGTTCTGAATTCTCCTTAGTCTTACCCACATTAAAGATGCTTTTAAAGCAAATAAAATATAGCTTCAGAGCACAGAAATTTTAGTTGTAATACACGAAGTCAGTATTTGTGTCTTTTGTGACCAAATCACAGAGCAGGCCTATCACACCTGTGCCACTAATCACAGAATCTCAGAGTGGTTTGGCTAAGAAGAGACCTTAAAGATCATCAAGTTCCAAATCCCCCAGCCATGGGCAGGAACCACTTCCAGTAGATCAGGTTGATCAAAGCTCCACCCAGCCTTGAACACTTCCAGGGAGGGACATCCATAGCTTATCTGGGCAACCTAATCCTATATCTCACCACATCCACAATAAAGAATTTCTTCCTAATAACTAACCTAAATCTTCCATTTCTCATTTTAAACCCACTTTCCCTCACCCTATCACTATTAATACCACAGGGCACACAGTCAGCATGCTGTAAGGTTTTACCACTTGAGAGCTGGCTGTACCACTTTGGTCAGTGAGAGATGAGAAAGTGAAACACAACACTTACTCAGGTGATCTGACCAGGGTATCTCACTGGTGCACTTCCTGAATCAGTTGAAGACTGTGCTACCTTATAGGCATGGAAGCAAACTGGAAAATTTAGCATATTATTCAAAACACTTTGAGGTTATGAAAATTTATTTTACAAGTTCATGTCTATGGATAGCTACTTCTTGAAGAAAGTTGCTTGACACTTTTTTTTTTTCCTTCTTAGATTTCAAGTCAGTAAGAGTGGGTGTGCAGAAACAGAAGATGAGTCCCCCGAGCACCAAAAATTCTTGCTCCAGTACAAGAATAGTACAAAGTTACTGCCACAGCAGAGCTCCAGCAAATCCATTCATTAACCTTAGACTGCATATGTAGTCTGCTAAATGTTAAATCATCTTCAGGCAGTCTGAAAGTAAATTGTGGTGTTATTCTTTATGTTGCAGCTCACCTTGCTTGGCTTTGGTGTATAAAACAGAATAAACAAGACTTTAAATGCTTCTGAGTGCTTTAGACAAGTTTGATAGACCCTTATGGACCTTTATTCACTCTCTATCATGGGTCCTTGTCAAAACTGACAGAAACTACTTAGCCAAGTTTTTTCCATACATCTCTAAATTGCTCACTGTGCCAAAGGTTTTTATTAAATTAATTAAAATTGCATAAAGGTCAAGATTTTCTCTTGACAGCATTGATTTGTGAAGCAGTGAAAAGTACAAGTCTTTCAAAGCTTGCTTTGAACCCACAATTGTGATCCATATGAACTATGAAATGTCACAACAGTCACTTGAGGAAAATCTGCAGAAAGATTTTGCCCAACATGATCAGCATAAGTATGCTCTTTGAGTTGGTGTATAGTGAAATCTGTAACTACTTAATAAAAATGAAGAATTATAAATGTGACCAGAGTGAGATATAAATCATACAGCACATTATTTCATTAAATAGCAGAACCAAGAAGGTTATCCTTTTTTTTAAGAGCAACCTTTTCTCATTTACAGAGATTTATATTTTAAATCCAGGAGTTTTTTTGCATAACCAGGCACTGCTGTCTAGTATACCATGGACTACATTTTGGAGATTTGATTAGTAGCCTTTGCTTACCTTTTCTTTTTCTAGCTGCACCAATTTCCAGAAATAATGTGGATTGCTCACTATTTTCACCTCCTTTGGGAGAGGCCGGAAGGTTTGGGTAGGTTTGAAGGAAAGCAAAACTGCTTAAAAATTGCCTCCAGCTGATTTTTCATACACACATATAACCAAGGGAGTACTATTATAAAATTTAAGCATATGTATTATATCAATTCCANTATATACTTCAGAGGAAATGAATGTGAGGACCTCGATAACAGTTTCTTATACAAAGCTATGGAGAACTTCAGATTAAGAACAGTTGTATAAATCGGTCTATAAATGAAGTAATCAGATAAATTACATGGTTGTCTTTAAGCATACATATATAATCCTGTTGAGTTGGAGGGTATCTGGGATATCTGTGAAAGATGCAAGAATTATTAACTTGTCCAAAGAGAAGTCGGGAGAGTGGGGCTACAGCCTCTTTAGAGGTAGAGTACCTGTCCTATGAGGAATGGCTAAGAGAATTGGGATTATTCAGCCTGGAGAAGAGAAGGCTTCAGGGAGACCTAATTGTGGCCTTCCAGGGCCTAAAGAGGGCTATGAGAAAGAGGGAGAGAGACCTTTTATGAGGGTTTGTAGTGATAGAACAAGGAGGAATGGCTTTAGACTGAAAGGGGAACGTTAAGTATAGATATTAGGAAGAAATTCTTAACTGTGAGGGTGGTGAGGCACTGGCACAGGTTGCCCAGAGAATTATGGATGTCCAATCCCTGGAAGTGTTTAAGGCTGTGCTGGTTGGAGCTTTGAGCACTCTGGTATAGTGGAAGGTGTTCCTGCCCACAGCAGGGTTCTTGAAACCAGATGATCTTTATGGTCCCTTCCAACTCAAAATCATAATATTTTGATTTTATTATGTTTCTGTGGAAATAGAGACTGAATTCTAGTTTGTGCTACCAGTGAGATATAGCTCAAAGGACTGAGCTGGAACTTGAGTGATAGCTTCTCTTCTGCAATTTCGGTTCTTTATGGATTGCATGAAGTGACTTAATCAGCTCGGGCCCAGCAGACGACAGCAAATGGTGCTTCATTTCCATCTGATCACGTGCGATGTAATATACATAAAAAAGGCTGAAGCCTCAAACCATACTTATTGGTCTGAGCCTCATAGACCCCTCAGGGGGCCTATAAAGATGTGATGCCCTCAGCCACATTTCTTGAGTATTTGAAGCGTTATCCTTTTATAGCTAGGGGACTTGGTATGTGAGAGTGCTCTATAAGGTATTACTTATGGGTAGTCTTGTATGAACTAAATTTGCAATCTGTTCTTTTAAACCATCAAATTCATTTTAACACAATTTAAAAATTATGTAGTATTTCAGTCATGAAGGATTTTATTTCAATAAAAGCAATAAGGGAGCTTCAAGGGTTGTGATCATTACTGGATACCACATCCTTAGGGAATTAGAACCATTTAGATACTTTTTCTGTACAATTAAAATATGGCACCATGGGATTAAATGTTAGGACATACACCACAAGTAATGACTTCATGCCTTATTAGGTGCAAATAAATGTTAAGAGGACAAGAAAGATAACAGGCCAAATTAACTCTTGGGGCACATGGGACAAGGATCTGTTGAATTCTGCACACTTTCTGTGCCTGATATGCCGTGACAGGATTCAGCCAAGTATGCTTTTATAGCTGTGGTATTTATGGTGCATACTGATTATGTAATAGATGTATATTACACTATAATTCAAGAAGATTCAGCTCACAGATCGAAGATTCATCTGGTGCTGACAACATTATCTTGCTTGGCCTTGTTTTTACAGCAGTCAGCTGAGCAGCAGAGTCAGGGCTAATAGTCTCTTTACTGTGGGTATGAGGCTCAGCATCAGATGTACCTGTCTCTTAAAGGCCTAGTGGCAACAAATTAAATCCACTATGATTAGAGCTGCAGCATTTAATTTTAGTCACCTTTCTTTTTAGCAGCAATCAGTCTTGTGACTCCTTCTGAGGAAAGGGAAGAACTAAAACTGCATCAAGTATCAAAGCACTGAATTACCTGGTAGTAAAGACTAAGAAGACACTCTGATCCTGCTGAGGCAGTTGAGCTCCAAAGTCTGGGCTGAGCTGGGGAGACACAATGAGCCATCAGCAGTCAGAAACTTGCCCTTAAAATCTGTGGTTGCCTGAAACCCCACAGTGATGGCAGTGGCTGCAGGGCTGCACTCTTCTCCTTCTCTGCTTTAAACAATGCACACAATATCCCTGTATGGCAAGGGTAACAGGGATTGTCCTCTTCTCTCAGAAGGATTTAAACTCACAAAGGACCTCAAATATTTCTTGGTCCCTTCTGCAAATGAGTGTATTTCAACACCTTTAGTTGACAGTTCTATTGTACATGGAAATGAAGCACCATTTACCCTCTTCTACAGGGCTCAAGCTGATTAAATTTCTCCATGCAAACCACAAAGAACAGAAATTGCAGGAGAGAAACTATCACTCAAATTTCAACTTAGTCCTTTGAGTTACACAGCCAAGGAAGCAGATCAGGACTCATTTTCTGAATCAGCTGGTAAGAGGAAAACACAGCTATATGCACAGAGCTAAATCCTCTGCTCTCTAAGCTGTATATGCTCAGACTGGGGAGACCTCGCCCCTGCTGACTTGTGCCACCTCCTTGATCCAGCCATGAGCAAGAGCATGCCAGTGCCTGAGCCATTCCTGCTTGCTGGGGTTGACATCCCTCAGACCATGTGTGAGAGGGTACAGGGAGTTTTCTTGTCACTTGAAATGAAGTCAGCCCTGGTTTGAAGCCCACTTGCAAAACAAGCAAGAAAAACAAGACTTTAAAAAGTGAATTCTGGCTGATATAATTGAAATTATGAAAATTATTTAAGTAGATGGAAAATAATGAACTTTGCTAGAATATTTGAGGACATCAACAGTAACTCATAATGGTCTCCTTGAGGTAAAAAAGAAACACCAGGAGACCTTTTAAGACCCCAGTGTTCCTGCTTTTCTATTTCAGTGAAGATGCTATGAGAGCATGCTGCAAATGGAGCCCCAGAAGAGCCCAGCCAGCAGCAAGCCTCCCTTCCCCTCTGCCCACCCCTCACCTCCTGGCAGGCAAATTGCCCCTTGGTGCTAATTGCAGTTTACCAGCTCCTGGCAGCCTTTTTATAGGCAAGGCAGGAGGGAAGGAGGCATTTTGTTATAGGTCTTTACAAAGTACTAAAAGGCAAATTTAAAATGCTCATTACACTCGAGTAGTTCCACTCTACGTAAATGCCAGCTCTAGGTTTACTTCATTATCCTCTTACCAGTAATTAAGCTACCTAGAGACAATCAGCAAATAATACAATTCTGTGGTGGAGAAAATTGGTTTAGACTACAAAGAACCGAATGAAATTATTGTACAGAATAGAGGTAAGCAACGGTGTAAAAAAGATATTTAGCTATTTCTAGATAAATACATCCTCAGGGCCATAATATTTCCTCTACATGAAATATACAAACTGAGGATTTGGAGAAGTCCCTACTCATTTCTCCTCAATGAAGTTTATTAGGTAAATATGGCTTTTCATTCTCCTAATGTCTGATCCATGGACTGATGATTTTCCTAGATTTTCAGCTGTTCGAATCCAAAGGCTAGAGGCAATGCATAAATGAAGTCTTCTGCCCCTGTCTTCCATCCCATTGACTGAAGAATACAAAGACATAAATGCATGGAAGAAGCAGGTTTCTCCTACCCTGAGCTGTAAACAAAGTGTTGAAATCGGGTCATCCTGGAACTGAAGCCGCGGGTTTGGCTGGGCAGTGTCTTCATTCTCTATTTTCCATTTCCTGATCTCACTTTAGCTCATGTAGGCTTTTTTTTTTCATATTCTCGAGAAACTTTCCTGACCCTGAGCTCAAGTCAGAGCAGGGAAGGACATGTTAACAACAGAAAAACTGAATTTGTTTCATTTCTACTCATTTTATAACAAACCCCCAGGAAAAAAAAAAAAAAAAGTAAGGTATGAAGAATTGAGAGAAGAAAAAGCAGAAATGGGGGAGAGATTTTACTTCATGCAGCATCAGTAAATCCTAGTTAAATCATCTCAGTTCATTGTCTGAACTAGACTAGAAGACAAGTGATACACAAGGGACATAAAACCTAGCACTTGACTGCTCCTTCTCATCCACCCTGCAAACACTGATGTAAAATCTGAGGGGGCTAATTAACTCCTACAGATGTGAAAGAAAAATCTGCCATAAGAAAGCAGGTAAATTTCTAGAGGTAAAAGCCTCACACAGTATGGAGCTACATTAAAGGAACAGCAACTTATTTCCTTTTAAAACTTTATGGGTGACAAACCACAAAAGAAACAGAGTACCTTCATGGTGCACTTTAAAGAAAATCATGCCCTGGACCTTAAATGCTGTCAGGTATTTTCATCAATTCCTCAATTACAGAAAGTGGCTCTGCAGCACTGGTGTTTGTAAACATGATGGACACCTTGACATCACGGGAGAAAAAGACAGACTCTCTTTTCTTTGTGACTCTGGAGCACTTAACATGTTAATACAATGGGGTTTTTTCACAGAACACACCTCCCCCTCAAAAAGCTGCATTTGTTCAATTTCACACTGCAATGGCCAATTCGAAGACAGCTGGCTTTATTACTCTTCTGTGATTTTTTGGTTTTGGTTTTGATGGATTAGTTTCTTTGTTGCAGGTATTAGTGGAAGGAGAAACAAATAATTCAAATTGCAAACAGTATAGTTAAGATTTTGTTATTGTGCCAGTACAATGTAACCTTAATTTTTAAGGACCCAGCTGAAGTGAGGGTTGGTGAAAATAATTATATCCATGGCAGGGGACGAAGATCCACCTGAGCCTAGTAGCTCTCTGATCTGATACATGAGAGCTTTAAAATAGAAAAGAGCAACATAGGAAGTCGGGTCACTCCTGGTATTTATATCCCTCTTTATGTTCTCTGCTGTCCTGATGGTGTTGCCATCAATCCAATTACAGTGCAAAGTAAAGATATTTGGTGTATTTCTAAAATCCAAAGCCCCTGAAGTCATGTGATTATAACTCTCTTCCCTCTTTGTGGCTGTAGTAAGTTCTCTGTTCTCAGAGGTACGATGAAGCTGTGACTTCTAAAAGGTCAAAATCCAAAAGGCAAATGCAAAATCAGAAAATGTGTGTGGGTCTTTGAAATATATTTTTAGTCCTTCCTTATGATACTGACAGGATCTGGCTCTAAATTTTTGAATATGCACAGTAGGTAAGGCTGAATATTTAAGTTCCATTCACAGCCACAGGAAAAAGAAATATGTCTTTGACAGATACATATTCCCTTTGAAAAAGGTTTGTGTCCTATGAACACCATCAGTGGGCTTAATTGCAAACAAGCTTTTTACAGGCTGTTTCTAGAAAATAAACAGGTTCTTGCAAATTGTAGAGAGACTGACTTCAATACTACTTATTTCATTATCAGGACTTAAGAATAATGCAACCTATTTTAAAGTTTTTGCTCCAGTTTTATCAGAGCTTTGTATATATAAACAAATCTAGTCAATTTTGTTCTTTTTTTTTTTTGTTTTTATTAATTAATGGCATTCTGAAAGTAATGGATTTTTGTGATTTAAAGAAAAAAAATGTAGGCTAAGTTGTTTTTTTTTAATGAGAGAAAACTAAGGTATTTTTCAATATTTGGTAAAAACACTCTGAGGTACATATCATGTATGATAAACATTTTGGGATATAAAAAGTAACATTTAATGTGGTGTATGAATTGCTAAATAAATTTTAGTAATGTTGTGGTTATTTTTCTCCACTATTGTAAGTGGAAATTTACTAAAAGTTGTAATTACACTTTCAAAACTGATCTCTCATAAAACTGCTAAAATGTTACAAGCAGAATCCATGTGGTTATTAACTGAATCCTTGCATTATGCAAGTTGAAAGGCTGTTTCAGATAATGATGTAATAGTTAATATTTTCTCTGAGAAAGCACAAAAAACTTTAAACAAATATGTTACCTTTAAACAAATATGTTTTAAAGTAGAGGAGTTTAAATTATCCCAAGAAATGAAGTCTACTATAAAAACTTATTTCTTAGGAGCCATTTTCCAACTGACAATATAAACAAGACTTTTCCTGGGAATGGATGCAAATAAAGTTTGAAATATATTATTTTTTTAAGCTTGGGGTAACTTTTTCTGGCATAAAATAACGATATTGCTTTGTCCAATTAATACATCATAAATTATAATTCTGTCAAAGTCTGTTAGGTGGCTTACTGAAAGACTGCTGTTCATAGCATTCAAGGTCACTTCTTTTTCAGGAAGAACACAATTTCTCCACTAAAGGGTTTTTATTTTTTCTTCCAGTGCCCTGTATGTGAAATTCTTTTATATTGAGTTCTCTTTCTAAATTTTTCATGTAAACAGAATATAGAAAGCACAATGATAATCAGGCTCTATTATAGCACTATATTTAGTTTAGAAATAATCAAAAAGATAAATAATGAATAGGCAGCTAAGTTTTATCTTCCTCCCCAGCCTGCTCCTTGTGGTGTTTTGTTCCAAAGTTATTGGCCATTTCTATAAAATTTATTATTTTATTTAGTAAATTAAAACTTTACTGTGATTCAACAGCAAGATTTATCCTACACGTAGAGCTCATGGGAGCTTGAAATCTTCATTAATCATACAAACTCACGTTTCCTTACAAGGCTTCACATTCATAAATACAAAGCACGGGGCTGTGGCTATCATGTCAGGCCTTTCCATGCTGCCAGGGCGCAGCTGTGGTTTGACAGCCACGTGAATGGATTGCCCACGGAGCAGAGCAGAACACGTGTAAGTCCTGCAGCCTGCGGCTCTCCAGGGACACTGCTGGGTGTTACCGAGGCATGGAAGTAACCACACCAGGGCTCGAGGCCCAGGGCTCGAGGTGAGCGGTTTTCAGTCACTTGCACAGCTCAAATACACAGCTGCACCATAGAAATGATTGTGTTAGTGCTAGTCAGAAGGAGTAAGTCCAGTCCAAACTGCTGGATATCACTCGGAGATCAGAAAGCATGACAGACATGACTGACATGGTTGAAAATAAAAAACTCTGTGTCCTCTATCTTTTCTCCACACAGGCTTACATCAGCACTGCACAGGGACAGTGCCTCATGGAGATCAGGTAATGCTGATGGCCCTAAGCTGGGGAAAGCCCAAGGAAAACACACAGCTCCCCCATATGCTAAATGTGAAGTTTGTCAAATGTCTGTGAGGAGTCAGCTACTTGGCATTGCCTCTGCAGAAGAGCCTGGGCACAGCTGTCATGGCCCTTACTTTCCCACCAGGCCCTCCAGAATAGAGCAAATGACAGCCTGGTAGGACTTGCACTATTGCTCGTTGTGCTCTGAGGACTCTTGGTCCCCCCTGTTGGCAACATTTTAAAGGAATTTTGAAAGGTCTCATTTTGGCAACTTCATCAAGCATATGCTTTATTGAAAGGAGCAGTTCCTCTGCTTTAACTATTTAGCAAGTGGTTTGCTTGCCTAGTTACTACTTAGGATATTGAAATCTGATTTTAGATGCATTTGACATCTTTAAAAACCTTGTTTATTTCCTGCTTAAGCTTGAAGATGCCCAATGGCTTTTTGTATCTGCATTTTCACTCCAGGGTGCATGTGAAGCAGTGGAAGAATTGGCAACAATTTATACCTTGCATATACTTATGGACTGGGACAAATACTCTTGATATCCCTAGGGATTCATTCAGTAAGTATTCTCCAGACTCATTTGGAGGAAGGAAAGGTCATAAGGAAAGGTTCCTCATAAGGAAAGGTCACATTTGTGCTCATGATTTTTATCCTTCTCAAAGCACTCACCTGAATGTGTAATATCCAGTTTCAAATCTCTTTCTGATTTCTCTCTTCACTGCTGGGATTAATAAGCATCAATATATTCCTTGACTGGAATTATCTCTCCAGGTTGAGCTACTGCCCATGCGTGTGCATAAAGAAACACAGACTTTAGTGCTGGTGCCAGGAGGAGCTGGAGTGGTGGCTGCAGGGCTGCTGCTCCTGAGCTCAGCACATCCCCTGGATCACACATCCCCTGGATCCTGCTGTCCCTGCAGAGAGCAGCCTCCCTGCAGTTTGTTTCTGGCAGTTCTCTGACACACATCTCGTCACAGGGGCTGAAGTGGAGATCCTTGGGTGATTTTACAGATGACCCTCACACCCCCATGGGACACAGAAAGGTTAATGCCACAAAGCAAAACATCCTCTATGTATACCAAGGTTAATTAACATCAATGTTCATAACAGTGCCTTCCCAAAAGTGCCTTTGTGCTTGCTGCTAGCAGATGAAAGTGTATCTGGAAAAGCCTTAGGAGCAAGATATCTCTACATTTATTTTTCAGGCAGACACTAGAGAAAAGCTCTTACCTGTAGGTGAAAGATCTCCATTCTAACCAAAACGGCCTACTTACAAATAACCTCTCTCTTCCAACAAAGTTGCTGGATTATATATAAGTAATTATTTGGTTAAATAAGTCTCATTTGAGAGAAAAAATGAATTTTGTCTCTGACTTAAAAGCAAAAATAATGCTTCCAACAAAGAGATCTTGTAATAGCTCACATTTTTCATGAGCTGCAGTTGTCTTATATTCAACAAGGCTCAGATAAAAACTAGGTGGGATAGGAAAAAGAGTGAATAAAAATATTTAGGAACCAAAAATCACTTTTTTTTCCTGAAGAATCAAGATCCTTCTAGATATTACCTATTTATTTCTTATTTTGAAATTTCTACACATTTTTTGTTGTCAACAATCTGACTCACGACAGTGTTCAGGGGCTTTCTCCACTAAATTTTACTTCTCTCTCATGCATATAATTAATAATGCCTATTGGAATTTTTTATATTTCTGGTAGATGAAAGTCATTCAAGGTGGAGGAACTTTGGCTGAGTTTTCTGAGGAACTCCAGCAGAGAGGATAATTAAATGGGAACTTCATTGAATTGCTTCTTACTTGCCTCAGAGATGTCTTCCTTCAGTGCCTGTTTCCTCAGGGATAGGGTCATAGAATCATTATTTATGTGCAATGTATACGTGTAATGTTATGTATAAACAGCTATACTACATATTTCCATGTTAGGAATTAAAAGTTGAAGGAACAGGAGGTGTTGCCTTCTGTTCTAACATAGGAAGCCTCTGCACTTCAAAGTTTTTCTCTCTCCTTGGTGAAAATGTCACTATTTATTTCCTTAGATTCAACTTCACCTTCATGAAAAAGAGATCTCTGCATTTCTTGCAGAGGTTCTGCAGTCCAAGAAGAGGGAATTGATTGTATTTTAAATCTTCCTATAGTGAGTATTACAAGGCAAAGATGATCTTGTAAAGTACAGTGCATGTATGCTGGTTCTCTGCTGTGTAGCTTGAGAGTAGTTTCATGATGTATTATTGAAGCTTGATGGAAATCTTCATCTGCTTTAGAACCTACCCTCAGTGCCTGAGATTTCATCTGAAATTGAAACACTGCCAATTTCAAGCAAATATTGGAGCCCTATGTGCAATGGAGGACTTTTTAGCACAGCTCCATGTATCACAAGGCGCATCTATATCGAGCACATACTGCAGTTCTTTTTTAGCAAAAATGGCAGAGGTCCCCAGTTGCACAGGTAGATTTGTCTTGTTGACAACATCAGCTGGGGATTCTCCTCCTCTTTTTAAATTCATAATGCTGCAGAAGGTTGGTTGTTGCAGATTTAACTATTTGTAGGAGCAATGAAAACAAAAACATATGTATCTTCACTCTACCCAGGTCTCCTTAAGTCCTTGATCTCTTTTATTACTTTTTTTTTCTTTTTTTGTGAAGAAGTTCTGGCAAAGAATTTATTCTGTTTGTTTTGATGAAACAAAGAAAAAGAAAAAAAGGAATTTTTATTCCCAAATATTTTTACTGATAATGAACAGTTATAACTATTGGGTGCCACAGCAAGGGCACTGCTGTGATGAACAGCAAGCAGGTGACAGGAAAAAGAGACTGAATAGAGTCAAGGATTCCCCTAGGACTGCTAGGATGCAATATGAGGGCAAGGAGATGGCAGAGGGCTGATGTTGGATTCCATGATAACTACACTACCACAGACCTGGCACTGTTAACTCTTCATCCAGCTCCATACCCTGATGTGCCTCAGTCTGCCTTCCTGTGCTGCAGCTCCTGCCTGTCTGGTAAAAAGCTTTGAGCAGCTTCTAAGTACAGACAAATAGAGTCAGATCTCTAATTAAAATGTCATAAATTGGGTTTGTACCAAATTATACTCTGCTTCTTCACTTAATCAGGAAAAGGCCTTTGACTTTACTGTACACTTACTCACAGCACTTTTTTATTCTTCTGTGATTTGTGCCAGTCTGTGTTCTCACTGCGAGAGGAGCACCACAGGTGACTGGTGTATGCCTGTCTCCAGCCTGAACTCAATTTGCACATCCTTGGTACTGAATTTATTCACCTGTTGCTGCCTTTCTAAAACACCAATCAGGCAGCAGACTTTGCTTTGTATTTCTCACTATTCCTATTGTGTCAATTTTTTTTTTAAAATACTCTTTGCTAAGACTGATATCTAGAAAAAAACCACATCATTCACATTTCTTTCCACTACCTTACATGCTTCACTACTGAAAATGATATTCCACTGTCTCCATCTTGCTGATGACCATATTTCTATGGTGAAACAAATCTTATGAGTAAATGATATTTTGTCTGAGGAAATGTCTGTTGGGGACTGTATGGTGAAGGAGAGATCTTGCTGTGAAGGCACATTTTCACAGCAATGCTGAAAAGGAGCAATGAGCTGTCCCCAGAATCCTGCCACCACCATAATACGACAATTCCACTGAATATTTGCTTAGCTCCAGTCACTGGTGGCCTACACCATAAAATTTGTGGAATATGCTGCTTGGAATTTTTTTTCCTGGGTACTCTTGACAGCAACAGGAAAGGGCATTATACATTACCCCAGTATTTTTTCTCCTTTCACTGTCCTCCTGCTGGATAGTCACTAGATAAAAGAAAACTGTTTCCATTGAGTCTTAGAAGAGGAATAGCACTGGAAGTGTAGCTATAAAGCTTTTCTGTGTTCAAACACAGCAACTACTGTTGGAAGGGCTTTGATCAGGTCTAGAAAAGGGAAAGTGTTATCACTGTTTCTAGAGGATTGCATGAATTATCACAGTGAAAGAAAAATAATTTTTAAAAATTTAAAAAGGAACTTTTGGGGTAAATAAGGGTCAAAAATGTCTGAGCATGGATTCCCTCATTAAATAAATTGAAAACTCTATTATTCATAAGTATGAAATTTTAAATCAGCTCAAACCTCAATCAGAACTTAGGTACCAGAAGTTAGTCTAACCCTCTCATCTACCGCCCACATACCTTGCAGAAATAACTTGTAACATCTTTGTGTGAAAAGTGACTTAAAAAATTAAAATGATAAAAGGTCAGAAGAGAGAGCAAAATGATTGCAAATTTTCTAAATAAAAGAGCCTATTCTCTTTTTCTATCATGGATACTCTAAAAATTTACCATCACTAAGTCTTCTCTCTAGGGTACCAAAATCTTGAGTCCTCCTGGGTCCTTCTGAAGACCCATGGCTTGTTAGTCAGCTAGCAGTGATTTTTCAATGCATCTATGTAGCCTCCAGCCCAGCCAGAAGCCACAGTAGAATATTCTTCTGACATTATTTTTTGCAAGGTTCCATTTTTCTGTGTTTTTAAAGAAAGTTCTCAATTCTGGTATATCCCATTCTGAAAAATATAGGATATAAGAGGCTGCTCCTTGATCCTCAGTTAGCCAGCTAATGAACTGAAAAATGGTTGTATATGGATAAAATTTTGTTGCACAAAAAAGTCCTTTTTTATCTTTCTTATGAAATTATATTTAAGAAACTGAGAAGATTAAGATTTCTGTTTCCATCAGAGTAGAAAAGCATTTCACAAACAGAATACCCTATTTCCAATCAGGACAATATTAGTTTCTAAAAAACCTTCTTATAATTTTGTACTATATTCTAGGAATGTTTCAGGAGAGTATTCACATCAGTCTGGAATGCCTTTCAACACTGAACTCTTAAATATTCTTCTGCCATGTGAGAAAAGATTGCTTGTTTCCAAGGTACATTTCAGAATAGGAACACTGATTGATCTTGGGGACACTCCCCCTGCTTCCCTGTCAGATGGTGTGACTGACTACAAGGGTCTTGGCTCACCAAAGAAGCCAACAAGCAGGGAGATCCTCTGTGACCTAAATCTACTGCATTATAAATAAATGAAAACTCTTACTTTTAGGAAAACTCTGCAGTGCTATTTGACTTGGTGGGTTTCCATGAGCTCTTTTTATGCTGACTTCCCAGTCAAGTCCAAAGACCACGGCCAAAGCTTTGTGGTGTCCCATAGATTCATCCTTAATTCTCTCAGGAAAGTGAAGATGGTGCACACACACAGTCCTCTTCATTCTTGACCTCCATGAGCTGTTGCACCACAGGCACCTCTCTTGCACTGTGTGGCAACAGCTGTACTGGTTATGTTAACAGGAGCTACACATCGGTGCTGCACTGGCTTTTACAGAGGTGAAAGGTCTGGGACCCAATCAAAATCTTTTTAAGAGCTTGAGAAGACCTTGGTTACCCAGCCACAGATTTTGGATCAGGCCCCACATTACAATGTGTGTCTCTAACAAATGAGCACCAGTTAATGCTGTTTTCAAGGGTAAGCTTGAAACAGTCATTAATGCAGTGACCGATGGAAGTGAATTTCTTTGAAAAGAGAGGACTGAGATGATTACGGCAGGTCACAGAAAGATCAAGAAGCAAAGTTCCCAGTAAGACTCTCCTTACTGGAAAGAGAAAAGAGACAGGAGAAAATAAACATTGCCTGTTAATATTTAAGAGTTATTTATTTTGACAGAAAAATGTGGTACATATCTGAAAGAATTTTAAAAACTGTATGATAAAACAATAGAAAGGTATGGAAATTTCTATCAGTTACTTCTTTTTCTTCCATGTCATTTACTAAGATGCATGACTATCCTGAAGAAATCCTGATAGTCTGCATGTATTGGATTAGGTAATATTAATTATGCAGTAATACTTATATGCAAATGTTCAAGGAAAAATACATTTGAGTCATTTCCTCCAGAGGAAACTTTAATGATACAATATTTTCCTTTATGCAAATTTCCCATCACAGGAGATAGGGCCCTTAAAACTGGTTTGGGTTTTTTTTTGCCTAGAACAGGTGAGTGAATGACAGATTTCATTTTTGGTTTAGTGATAGTCCTGAAGTGCTGTCATTTGTAGCACATGACATTTTGTGAAGAGAAAAAGCATATGATTCAAATATTCCTGATTGGGCTGAAGCTATTCTTCATATTATAATATTCCTGCAATCTGGAAGATGCACAAAGGCTTAGCTGATACTAGCAGTAATTTCAAGTGAATTCAAATTAGATATGTTTTTTGCAGATCAAAGACACTGCTTAATAGCATCACACTATGGTTGAGAAAACAGAGAACTCTTTCAGAGAGCTCAAAGATTTTTGTTTTCAGCCCTCTGAATATCAGTGACTTTCCCAGCCAGGGTCCTTCATTTCCAAAGTCAAATATGCAAGGAAAACTTGAATAAATTGAACTCCAAAGCATTTTCAGTCAGCTGCCTACAATTCTCTTATGCAACAAATAACACATTTTAGAGATAACCCCTAGCCTGTACATGGAACCAAGACAGATTATTTAATTTATAATGCGTTCCTGAAATGGGCCAATCAAACTTAGTTTTCTTACAAAACTTATTGCCAGGAAGTTCAAAATGTAAGTATTTTTCTTATCTGTTTATAAAGGAGTTGAAAAAAACCCCAATTGGTTATGAAGCATTGCTAGTGAAAAGTAGAAGTCAGCAAAGCAGGATATGAAGGGCAAATAAACCCAAGGCTCTTTCCTGATGTGTTTTGTGACATACATTAAAAAGTAAACTCTTTTTCCCTTTTTTAAAGTAAATCTAATATGTAGTGATCTTATTCAAGCAATACATTTCCTATTTGAAAAGACTTTTATAAAAATCATAATTAAAACTGTGAGCTAACTCAAAAATGAAATCTGTGTTTTATTCCCCATTTCACCTTGTAGGCACCTATTTTGTTGCTGCTCACATTTTAATGATCAGGTACTACATATTACCTTTGAGTCGATGAGAATTGTTTTCAGCACTGCCATTGATTTCACATACTTCAAACCAAAATAATTAAATATTGAAAAATGTAGTTAAAATATGCTGAAGTTTAGTTACATTTCTTACAAACAATAATGCACTGTGGAGGCATTAAAGAAATTTCATGGCTGTTAAAGCTGACTAGGTTATTTTGGATGAAATTCATTTGACTAACATGTTTTTGTTGAGCCTGAAAATTGAAAGCTTCCAGTCAGCCAAGCACTAAGGCAGAAAAGAATAAGCCAGGGACAGCATCCTGTGTATTAGCTCTGTTCCTCGACATAGAAAGAAAAGGTTTAAGTCCTTCATCTGCATGACCACCCATGACAGAGTAGGGATGCTTCCAGTGAAACAACAACTGCAACATTTTAAGGCATACCTTGTTTTGAAGAAGAATTTTCCTTTGAAAACTTTCATGAAATTCTATGCTTTTTTTTTTTAGTCTAAACTTTTTTCAAATGCCAGACAAAGCCTGCATGCATTCTTACTGGTGTGTCCTTGGCCAGGGTCAATCCATATAAGTTGTCTATGAACCTTAGGTTTTATTTTGGGGTATTTGTGATCAGTTAACTTGAACAAGAACACTCCATATGGGAAATAAATTTGTTCTCCCTCACACAGCTCTGTGCCTTGTACATTGGCACACACTGAAATGAGGAACCCTCACACCAGACATCTCAACTCACTTCTGCTTTTGTGAAAACATTTTTAGAGTATTGCTTTTTGGTCCAACACAAAGTAAGAACACAGATCTCAAATACCTGATGTTGCTGCCCAGATCTGTTGTGCAATTTTTCATTATGGATGGCCTGACTACTTGGAAGTGTTCAGGAAAATCACAAATGAACAGTGCAGTTGGCATCTTATACATTCACTTATTCAAAGTACTGGTGGCAGACCTCTCCTCAGCCAGCCCTCTCATAAACCAGCTCTACTGGCCTGAGCTGAATGTGGAATCACTTACGGGCAGAAATGTCCTTACAGGCCTGCCTGGCATGCAGAGGGCCACTTGGATCTCCACCACGACTACCACTTCTGAGAAAACAGGCTCTCTTCCCTGCTATCCTGTGGGCATCATGAGTGGTGACACAGTTAAACTATTCATTCATCCTGGCAATAACTCAATAAAAAGTCATTTATTAATAGTGCATATATTTGTAAGAATGTCTTTGCATCCCTCTGTGTCTCTGCTTAAGGACCCTTGTGGTTCTTAAGTGTAGAAAAGTCACCAGTGTTTTTCTGAAAAAGACAATCCATTTGGTTTTTGGAAGATTTTCCCTTGCTCCAGTTGCTAAGCATTTCTAAAAATAGTCATTCTGATTTCACTAAAACTACTCACTGAATTATGAATGTCTCAGTTCAACCACATGTTTTACAAGAAAGTGCTTAAAGACCAGGAGGTTCCTAAGATGATTAATGTGGTGAAGGGTTTTCTTCCTTTTTTTCCTACTGGAGTTCTAACACAAACTCTGGTACACAGAGTACAAAATCTAGTACAAAATTTGACTTGTGTTTTTATGGCAGTGAGTCAAACTCAATACTCCCAGTTTTGAGCATCCTTCTGCTTAATTGATGAGCTTGATTTGTCCAGGACAGGATAGGAGCAGAAAGAGGATCTAGTTGTGAAAGAGTTATACAGTATCTGCTCAGTTTTTTCCTGTTTTACATTTGTCTTGTTTTGTTATGATATTGTTTGGTGTGATTTTTGGGTTTTTTTCATTGTTCCCCAGAAACCAGCTGCAAAATAAAAAGGGCTGCAGCATGCCCAGCTACTGTGCAGCCAACAAAAACTGCAAGAAGCTTATCGTCTTCCAAGATTTAACCTTGCCAAAAACTGGCCCTTTAAACTGGCCTATTTTGCATGCATGTAGCATTCTTATTTTACACTGAATAACCTGTAGGAGAAAAGTAATAAGTCTTTCCCCTTTCCAATCCTCTCTCTCCCTATCACCCATCCCGTTCTGGCCTCCACAAGCAATTTTAAGGCCATCTGCAGGGGCTTTCCTTCCTCTATGGAATAGTTCATCTTACTGTTTCCCAGATATTAGTGTTTCCTGCTCAGATTAATTGCTTTTATTTTACTTTTCAAGGTCTATTTTTTCAAAGAGATGTGTGTGGTTTGTACTTTTCTTCTATTCTTAAGCTAGGAAACATAGCGAATAAGAAATTCTTTTATAATCTAAGCCTGGCATTCTTTCGGTTCTTTCACAGCTCCCAAACATACTGCTCACCTTCTGTTCACCATTTACTTTCTTCATATTTTACCATTGTTTGCATATCTTAATCCAAAAATATTTTAATGTAAATAAGCTGTGAGTCTTTACAGCTTTCTCTGGTATAGCTCGGCGCTGAACTCTCATGTGCCTCTGTTGATAGCTCTTTCCCTGACAGCATGCAAGTGGCAGTCTTGCAACCAAATGCAAGGCATTGGGCTCACTTTACAGGTATGAAAGAACACGTGCCTTGTTCATAATGAAGTTGCAATCAAGGTTGGAAATTCCCTAGCTCAGAATTTCTGGGGTTTCACACTTTCAGAGGCAATTACATTTCCTACCAGTGAAGGGCTTTCTAACATTATTTCTGCAGACCTTGATAGATTTAGCTCTGAAATGAGGCATGCTACTGCTCTAATATGCTTTTTGAGTAGAATGTGTATGTGTTCTGCAGACAGCTCACTGCATCTTAGAAGCACTGTAACTTCCTGCTACAGAAAGCACCTAAAACTGTACCAAGCAAATCTCTTCTTTTAAAGGTTTCAAGTTTAGTGTGGGGCTAAAATACATGTTGGAACAGGACTGAGATGAGAATATTTCAATTCTATGTGAAATTTTTCAGGAGGGATGTGTCAATGTCTGTGCTCCAGGCAACTTGTGTAATGAAAGCTAAACTTGTAGAGGTCCTGATTATTACTTACACATCTGCAGTGCACCGGCAGTGGAAATGGCATGCACACACACACAAAAAAACCCTACAAAAACTCAAACCCTCCCAAAAAATCACAAGTTTTCTCACAGTCTAAGAAGGGCAGCATAATTTGAAAACTCAATAAAGTGAATGGTATGTAACCTAGCTTGACTATTGACATATAAACATTAACCTGGGAACCTCTTCTTAATTTTGGACTTTTATTTATCTGTGGCACATTTTATCACTGGACATATTTTTGAGTTTCACAGAAAAGAGAATTTTCCCCCTTTCTACCTACGCAGGACTCTCTGAAAACAAGTGCTTTCATAGTAACTCTTACCATGATAACTCCTACTTTTCAAATAGATCCAGAGCTCATGGAAACCTTTGTGAAACAGTAAATATCAAGAGTCATGATGTAGCCTTTTCACAAAGGCTCTTATTGCACCTTACAAGAGTGACTGATAAACATGTACCCTTAAAGGCCATTACACAAAATTTCTCAGCTGAGTAGGAAGTCTGTAAATACAAACCTTTGCTAAGATCAATCAAGGCCTTTCTTGAGAAAGGTCCAGATCATCCAGAACTAGATCGTCTCTAAGAAGTAAGTTTTTTCCTCACATTGTGGAATTACCATTTGAGTAGATTCCTGGGCTCAGGTAGTACATGCCAAGCCACACACCTTAAATTCTTCTGTGAAAAACTGTGGTTCTCAGAATGCTGACGTAGGTACTGCACTGTCTGTGAAAGAGGCAGAGCCCTCAGCCAGCTCACAAGCAGCTTCATCTGCCCATTCTGGGTGTCTGGCTCTCTCAAAACCTATTCAGGGGATCTGCTGGCTCAGGGCTGTCCATGCAGGGGCACCCCGACCTCTGCTGCTGGCCGTCCCTCCATGACCCTGATGGGAATTAGATCAGTACTCAGCACAGCCATGCAGGAAGACACAGACCGGGGTGCAATGTCTTCCTCTGCTTCTCAGATGTGTCTCTCAGGGACGTGACTCACTACATGCCCAGACACCAGAGGCAGCATCCCAGTGTCCCAGCTAGCTGCTGCTTGGGTGGAAAAGGAAAGAGGGCTCTTGACTCCTTGCATTGAAGGGTCTGTTTGACATAGAAATTCAGTATTTTAATGAGAACTACATGTGGCCAGCAGCAGTAAGATGGCCAGCAATGAATTAGAACCGTGTCCTAGTCCTTGCTCTACTGGGTCTTTGCTTATCACAGTACATACATACCTTACATAAAATCTGTAAATAGGCAGTGGGACAGAAATCCACACTGCACTTTTCTACCAAAGGCTTTGCCAAGAGTGGCTTAAGTGATTGTTTCAGGAGAGGTCGTCCAATCAGGTGGAGATAGCAGAGTGATTTGGGTGCAAACTCACATCAAAAGGGGCAAAGTATGCCAAAGTAGGGACTGAGGGTATTGAAGTGCTCAGGTGAACATGCTGTGGTTTCTCAAATACATAATATAGAACTAACATGCCTTTTTAGAAGGAACAGAGCAAAGAAAAACTGTATGGATTTCCCCCATACTTTTACCAGGTAAAAGTAAATAATTATTTTGTTATAATTTTTTTTTAAGTAATCAAGATTCATTTTCAAGTCTTTTCTACTGACCTGAGCACTGTCCCTTGACTGAAGTAATGATAAAATAGATAAAGAAAAGCTTGCATTGACCTTACTGGAATACAATGACTCTCGTGTGAGCTGTCACATTTCATGACACAATAAGCAAAATATGACCACAGCTGAATACAGAATTCATTAGTCACAAAGGGATTAAAACCTTTTTGTTAAAAGACACATCTGCTGTATGTCAGGCAAAGAGTTGCTGCTGCCATGCAAATTAAATTCCAATCTAAACCCAAAATGATTTTGTTAGCCTTGATTGGACCTGGAACCATGGTAAGCATCAATTACTGGTCTTTGGCCAGAGTTTAACTCTTCCCTCTCTCGGATGGCATGGTCACAGGAAACATCAGGCCAAGATAAATTCTCATATCAGTGTTCATTCATCATATGAATTTCTCTGAGCAATTTTCTTCTTGTGGCTATTTAGATTGTCCCATCTTTGACACATACTCCACGTCATCGAGGGACAGGAATGATAATTTCAGTGGTGCATGAGACATACAGATATGAGCAAAGTGACCATCTAGTTCTATGTCTGAAAAAATGAAGCAATTAATTGATAACAGTTCAGAAAACAACTGATGTTATCTAATAATGCTGATGATGGAAGTAGGGTGGTCAATTTCTTTCATGAATGAAACTCGGTCATACTTTTGGCTTGTTAAATCACGGTGTGGTTTCATGCTCTTTTGGCTGTAAATTAATGACCTATAAGGATGTTTGTTACAGCTTGTCTCCACAGAATTATAGTCGATCTTGTTGTTTTCCTAGTTAAAGCCCTAATTAATGTTAATTTCCCTCAAACTACTCAGACAAATGTTGTTATTCCAGAATTCATTGCCACCAAACAAATTAGATTTCAGCTTTTTATAATTTTAAGTAGTTTTCAAAATTATATAATATACAAAAAATAGGTAATCACTTTGAGAATAATTCTCATATTCTTATTGCAAATAATTGGATTATTAATCTAAGAATAAATTTTATTCTTTGAGTACTTCTACCTATTATCTGACACCACAAATTTTCCCGTAGGAAATGCAATACATTTTAACTTTTATTTTTCATAGGCTTTGTACGACTTTTTAATGCATTCCCTTGACAAAACATTTTTCTGTTCAATATGTCTTAAAACTTGCATTGGTCTCTTAAAAAAACCCTCACCAGACACCAAAATATGAACTTTAACCACACAAAAATGTGTTGGAAATTGTAGTTACTGTAACTGTGAAAATAAGGAATGTGTACATTGCATAAAACCAAAACCAAGGGAAAGTGAGTTTTGATTTATTATATATTCCACATAATATGTGTTAGCTTAATTATATTATTTGCTTCGTGAAACCAGGAAAATAATAAAACAATCCTTTTTCATTTTGTCTGAACCATTGCAATCCATTTTTGGTGCAGATCACACTTTACACTTTTAGACTTATTCACTTTATTTCTCCAATCTCCAGTCAAGTAAACCTCAGAGAAGCAAATGTGAAAGCAATTTGTTTTTAAGTAAACATGCTCCTTAGAAAAAAATTTAAAAAAAGAGAAGGAAAAAGAAAAGGGCAAGAGGAGAGGAAAGGGAAAGGGAAAGGGAAAGGGAAAGGGAAAGGAAAAGGAAAAGGAAAAGGAAAGGAAAGGGGAAAGGAAAGGGGAAAGGAAAGGGGAAAGGAAAGGACCATTCTCTGAAAATGTTGAAATAAAACAGTTCTCTATTTTTTTTTCCCTGAATAATGTTAGTCTTCCCAAAATGCCAGCTTTTGGTAAATTATTTCCTCATCAAAATATATTTAGTCAGCCTTGCTGTAATTAGAAAAAACTGTAAAAACACATAAAACATAGGCAAGCTTAGTAATGTGGGGCAAATCTGAATAAAACATCCTTTCAGTACCCAAGGAAGCTGAGGCGCTGCTTCCATTGGAGGCGGTGCAGCACACGGAGAGGCAAAGAAATCTCAGATTTTCCCTTTTCCCGCTCCCTCCCGGCCGGATCCCCTCTGTGCGGGCTCCAGCGCCATCTAGCCCCGCGCCCGGGTACTGCACCGCGACACCGCCGCTCGGCCCCGCCGCGCCCTCGGGGGCACAAACCCGGCCTGCTGCCCCAAACCTGGACTGCTGCCCTAAGCCCGGCCTGCTGCCCCAAACCCGGCCTGCTGCCCCAAACCTGGACTGCTGCCCTAAGCCCGGCCTGCTGCCCCAAACCCGGCCTGCTGCCCCA
>VXBC01005990.1:505286-536464 GCA_013399945.1 Ploceus nigricollis | reverse complement strand
CTAAAATTAGATAGTACACCAAAAAAAAAAAAAAAAAGAAAAAGAAATGGTTAAAGCAGTCACATAGTCCATCTGCTGGGGTAGGCTAATTTAAATAAGACCTTGTCCAACAGTATTTTGTTATTCAGCATTCAGATTTTAACAGGGAATAAAAAAAATGAGACAAACCCTTCACACTTTAACTGTGACAAATGCTTCTTTCATATTTATATCTAAAGTGAAACAGAATATGGTAGAATATTTTAATTAATGTGAGTTAGGGTATTTACACCAACAAGCTTAGAAGAAGTCCGTTGCTCAAGGCAGTGCTCTGAACTAATGCATGTGTGCAAAGGAAGACTGAATGCTTGTAGTGTTCACACAGTTATCAAAATCCCAGCAAACTGAAAAGAAAAACAACTCTTCGCTCAGGAATAAGTCCAGAAGTAGATAACCCACTCCTGTGGGTGAAGCTGGGTTCAAGGAAACTCCCATAATTAAAGTGATTACAATGTCAAAGCACTGAGCCAGAAGAATTATCCAATACCCCCTTGTATTGTTTTGCAGTATTCATAAATGAACTCCTGTTATAAGGACCTGACGCCTAGCAGTTTTTTGTGGTGAAGACTGCATCATGCATCAGAGATGTCACACATGTAGAGACCTCAATGCACTGCACAGGAACACCTAGAAGGAATTTGAATTCATGCAGGTCTATATTTACCAAACTTGAAACAATATGCTTAATTTGGCCATAACAGAGGGGAAGTAAAATACACAGCAGAGTGTATATTTTTCTGTATGCTTAATTCCTAGCCTGACTTCATGGTTTGACTGTTAAAATTCTGGGGAAACATAGCTGTTACCAAAATATGGACCAGTGCAAAAATCCTCAACACAATAAACATAATGATTTTTTCAGTATCTCAGACATTCATAGTGATGAAAATACAACCAAAAAACCAAGACTGTGTTTGAGCCAAAACCAATATGAGGCATTATACCACAGTGGTATTTTGCAGTATCTGGCATCTGTTTAGAGCTCAGTGCAGCATGTATAAGTGCCCGGTGGACTATTGAGACTCTTTGCTGTAAAACATCTTACCTCAAAAAATACACAGCAGCCTCGTTATAGAGGAGCTTTGAGATGAATTATAGCTGAATCTAATAAGATATATAAACCTTTATTATAATGTCTTTCCAATTTGTTTACTGAATAACTGAATATCTTTGCTTCTGGATTAGGAACCATGGGTTATGGATCTCAAGGGCTGTCACTATTATTTAAATGGTTTCTAAAATGGGATACTTTTTTTGCCATCTTAAACTATTTACATTTAACAAGCTCAGGAAGAAGTCCTTTCCCACATAGAACAAACCTTCAAATTCACTGAAAGTATAGACAATGCCTTTCTGATAAAAAGTTTGCATTCCACAGTTATATAAATAACAACTCTGCTCCTAAATTGTTTTAATTACAAATCCAATCAAGAATGTCTCTCATTCTCTTCTAATGTCATTCAGATTACAGAAAGTTGGAACAAAAAAAAAAATTTCTTTATCCCCCAAGACATTTTCAAAAGCAAGATGTTCCTTTTTACTTCATTCATATCATTGTGTTGTTCCTTCCATAGAACAATGCATAACTCACTTAAATAAAGGGTTTTTTTTTTTTTTTTCTGTTGATATCCAAGATACAAGCTGCTTTCTGGTTTCATTTTATGACAAATTATCTTTTTATCCCCAGCATGGATTTCAGTGTCTCTCCACATATATGACCATAACTTCTCTATAGAAAGAAACAAATCTGGACACACAGCACTGGTATCTAGATGGGGTCCACTGAGAATTACCAGATCTTAAGAGAAATCAACAATCAACAGTCTTCAGAAATGCAGCCTCAGCACCATGTCAATGATGATTCTCTCTATGAAAATAACACTATTTTTAACACTTGCTGTAAGCAAGCTTGAAATTGGAGGCAGTCTTGAAAGAATAAATCCACAGTGCTGTATATAGAAGTACTTCATTCTAGGAAATGAACTTTAATTAGAACATCACTGGTGTCAAATTTCTAATAAAATGTTTGAAGACAAATGGAGATAGCAGAACCTTGGGAGCTCTGCTAATGTAGAAACAGCTGTTAATTGCTGGGGATTTACATTTTTACATCAGCACAAAGTCTGAGGCACAGAACTGATAAAGAGACACAAAGGCTTTGTATTCATCTAAGCTCTTTTCAGCTTGCCAATAAATGGTGTGTTCAGCTGCTGTGCAGCACCCAGAAGCTAACAGAGCCCTCAGCATCACCTCCTCTGCTGATGCAGCCTGTGGGGATTAACTCCCACCTATGCTCCCAGTCGTGTTCTATTACTACCTGCACAGATTACCATGGACTGGCTCCAACTGCATTTAGAATAAACCCAGTTGTACTCAGTCTTTCCTAAGGAGGCTGGAAGACAGAGAAGGATTGCCATTTTGATAGCTTCACTGCCTGCTTCCTTGCATCTCTCCCACCACCACTGGAGCATGACATAACTATCCTCTGAAGCATAATATTCTGCTGAGCCCCACATGGATTTTCAGTAAGAAATTTGACAACAGATTATTGCATGTCTTCAGTGAACGACGTGAATTTCTCTCTGGGGCCTCCAAGGACCAGACCATTAAAGAGGTGGTAAATTGAAAGCTATAGGTAGGAAGGCATGGGAAAACTTGGGGAAAATGGATCCAAATTATTTTTGTCTCTCCTGAAGCTGTCAGGTACAGCTGGCCAATGAAAGCAATATGGAAAATTCAGCTAATAATCCAAACAAAAATGCAACAATCTAACACCCAAAGAATTCCCCCTTCAAAGAAAAACAAAAAACCCTAAAAAACAAACAAACAAAAAAAAAACCCACCAAAAAACCCCCCAACTCCCCCCAAAAAAGCCAAAAAAACCCCCAGAAATACCAAACATATGTTGATCTTTACTACTCAAAATCAAAAAGTGATCTTCAGAAGGATGCATTTGCATAAATTGCATAGTTTAAAGTTTGTATAGTTCAAAATTACTTTCAAAGTTATTAAACAAAGTACTTTCAAAGTTATTAAACAAAATCATAGACTCAGAAATAGTCATTTGGGAGGTGCGGAGTGGAAAGAATCTGATGAGAGAAAGAGGCAGACACGATATGCACAAATGGAATCTGTTGTGCACAGCCTTGTGCCTCAGTTGCAGGGAATGGCTGTGAAAAAAGCCAGAGGGAAGCAGTGATATATATGTGGATATATATTTGTGCAAATATATTTCAACAGATAATCATTCAATCATAGAATATCCTGAGTTGGAAGGAACCCATAAGAATCATCAAAGTCCAGTTCCTGGCTCTGCACAGCACCATCCCCAAAAGTCACACCATGTGCCTGAGAGTATTGTCCAAATGCTTCTTGAACTCTCTCAGGCTTAGTGCTTTGACCAGTTCCCTGGGGATCCTGCTCCTGTGCTCAGCCACACTCTGGGTGAAGAACCTTTGTCTAATACCCAACCTAAACCTCCCCTGAAAAACTTTAATGCCATTCCCTTGAGTCTTGCCACTGGTCACCAGAGAGAAGAGATTGGCATCAGCTCCTCCACCTCATGAGGAAGCTTGTGATGAGGTCTTCCTTCAGTCTCATCTTCTTCAGGTTGAACAAGTCAGGAAACCTCATCTGCTCCTTATATGGCTTCACCATTTTTGTGGTCCTTCTTTGTATCCTCTCTAAGAGTTTTATGTTCTTTGTGGCCTCCTATACTGCACACAATATGTGCATAGGTGCATAAAGGTCTCTCATTTCTGCGTAGGATACCAGGGCATTGGGGCAACAGTGTCAAGGGAAATGAGCTCCATGCTAATGGACAAGCCAGCACAGATCAGAGACATAACGTGGCAAACTCAGAGAAGAGGATGTGGAAGCTATTCCTGAGCACCTCTGTCCTTGTCAGACGACACTCTCTGCAGATACAGCTTCACACCAGAGGCAGGCTCTCTTCACTAGCTTTTACACCAGACACCTCTCTTGCCCGTTTCACCCTGTTCCAGCAATGCCCAGGCTCCAGCTGTTACTTTTGCTGGGGAAATGCAGAGGATGTCTGTAAGAAATAGAAACATGGAGTCTAAGAAACAGATTTCCAGTGTTGTCACTGGTCTTAGGTTGGCTCTGTTTAGGAGGAGATGCTTAGAGATACCGAGGACTTGAATGGACAAGGTTCTGAGCAACTGAAGTCTGTCTGTCCCTGCTTGGGGTTGGGTTGAAACCAGTGGTTGAAGTCTTGGACTGTGTCTCAGTTGGTACTGCAGGGAGGTTTATCTTGCATATCATTCACCACCCTAGACCTCCTTACTTGTTCAGGACAGTAATAACAACAGAGGTCTAAGCACTGGCTTTGTACCTGCTGAAAAAACAAACAACCAACAGAACAAACAAAACCCCCAAACAATTCCTGTTTTTCATACAGTCATTGAAAGTAGTTGTTTTACACAACATTCAGGATGTTTACATTTGCAGAGAGGAAAACTGTAGTGCTGCTAGAGGAGGAGTGACAGTAATCCACATTTTTCTTTTGCCAGAACTGCATGAAGAGAACAGTTTTATATAAGGCACATATATTGGGGCTGGAAGTTTTCTCACCTGCTGCTGTGATTTTTCACTTCTGTTGGCTGGAGAAAATCATCTGTACTGAATAGCAAAGTATTCACTTCTCTACTCAAACACCTGTAAGGGACTAATAGTTGTAAAGCATCTTCAGTTCATCCTGAAAAGGACTATAGTACCAAGCTGAATGTGCTTGAGAGTGTCCAGACACCCTGCTCTGTTCTAAAAAGCAATCAAACATTTTTAACAAGTTCTGCTAATTCACAATGAAATAATTAAAACTTGCACATTAAAGTGCAAGAAATACTTCTGAGATGAAGTTCATTTTACTAAGATATTTTAAATACTAAAGTTTATTACAACATAGAGTTTATGCTCCTTTCATTGAATTTCTGGCACTAAAACCTTGGTAATTTCAGTATCTAAATGATCTGGAAGGGAATAAGTGGAGTTATATACATTTTTAAATGAAAGCAATCAGTTATATCACACATCTATAGGCTGGGTTGTGGCATTATCTCAGGCATAGCATAAAGAGACTCATTTAGGAATTCTGCCCCAGACATGGCTAAACTGGGGTTCACTGAGTCATACTTCCATTTCTGACAGTGCTTGTTGCAGGGGCACAGGGAATGGGGACAGCTTTAGCCCTGATGCACAGTTAGTTCCTGAGTTATTCCTGCCTGATATCTGTGCCCACAGGAATCCTTTCCCACCATCTGTCCCATGTAAGTGGCTGGCTGCCTTTGCTCCAGGAACGTAACTCTTAATGTAGATGGCCAAACCAGGGAAGCAAAATCTTTGCAGTTTGTCACAAGATTCAGCATGGGTAGAGGAGTTATTTTAATCCTTAAAATCATTAAAAATAAATTGGAATCACTTTTCAAATCACATGTAAACACAGACCATGTCCTTGTTATCATGCATTATCTGCAATGTCAATACCTGAGTAAAACTGTAAGGACATATTTTCCTGCATCTTTTGATTAAGTAAATGAGAAAGCGCTTTCTTGTTCTGAGGATTCTTTGCTGGATGTATTATTAGGAATTACATAAATACTGAGATTAACCCCTCTGTACTTTGTTTATCCAGTACTAAAACCTACCGCATTGACAGATATGATGATTGTGCTGTAATGAACTGGAAAGATAAAAGCCAATTCAACTATATTTGCTATGCAAGAGCAGTCAACAGGGAAGTTAATAACATTTTTGACAATTAACCTTTCTAGGTGTGAACTAAAAGTAGCTAGAGCAGGATGGTCTTTCTTTTCTATGCATCTTACCATTTGATGAGAAAACATTTACAGATTTAATGGTTACTGAGAAAGAAATAATCTAAGTACCAAAAATCTGGGGTTCTAAAAGAGCTCAATCTTTTAAGAGAGCTTTTCTGCATTAAGGACAGCAGGATTTGGTTCTGTGCTTTTAAATGAACAAACTAATAAATAGTCTTGAAGATGCAAAGTCAAAAAAATAGTAAATAAAAGTCTTTGACGGATTAACTGTGGAAAAGATTCAACTAATCACTGCTTATGAAGGGGTGACCTTTAACATAAATAGACCTATTTTGTCAAACCAAAGTTGATTTGATGGAAACGGAACTAACAGGGAATAAAATCACAAATTGTCTGCAGTCAAAATGCTTTGTGCAAGGTTATAAAAACATTCAGTACATCTATCAGTGGTAGGGCACTCACATATTTTAGGTCTATGATTGTGACGAGTGTGATATAATAGACTCATAAATGCTGAGGCTGGAAGGACCTTTAGATCATTTATCTGACCAACATCATAAGACTTCACATTTCCCTTATGCACCAGTGCACTGAGCCCATCAGTTCTTCTGGGCTAGACCATGGTTTGATATAAACTCTAGGAAATGCATTTTCTTGCTTGCTCAGTGGAATAAGGTTATAGATGCAGAAAGTGATCAAGCCATCTTCATTCCCACATGGTTTGTGGGCCACTGCAAGGCAGTGGTTTGACTCTTCCCTGTAGTGAGGGGGCAGGATGTGAAGGCTATATAGCCTCCCCTCTACACAAGAGCCCAGCTAGTTTTACTGCTAGCTGGAGATACAAGAGCTTGGGATACGTGGTGGTTAGTCCTAGAGGGTGGAGAGAGCCCCTTACAGCCTCAGCCATGGATCTTATGCACGATACAGAAAAATTATTGTCCTGGCCTCATCACATGTCTTCAGATTTTTCCTCAGTCTTTCTCTGTTCCGTGACAGGAATGAAACTTTCAGTCCCTGCCCTGGGGGAGAGGGATAAGTGAAATTCTGTTGATCTGTGGTGAAGAGAAGCTTTGGGAGGGCTCCACGGTCTGACAGGCCTGGATTACTGCCTGGTGCATTGAGAAAGGAGTGGAAGGGATGGTGCAATAAAAATACATAGATAAGTCCATGGGCAATCAGAAATTACTACAGGGCCTGGGACAATTTGTAGAGGGATCAGGAGCAGAAGCAGTGATTTCCTGGATTATTCTGGTAACAATGAATAATATTGATAGGCAGATCCATCAGGTCAACGCATGGCTCTGAGGTTGGTGCCAGATGAAAAATTTGATTTGATTTAATTTGTCAATACCTGGTCTATTGACACCTGACAGGTTGCACCTAACTCAGAGGGGCAAAAGGGTTCTAGCACAGGAGATAGTAGGACTCACTGTACTCCTTGTCAACAGAGAGGACCTCGTGAGTGGAGATTGGTGGTCTTGGCCACAATGACCACAAAGTGAGTGAGTTTAAAATCTGTTGACAGGAAGAAAGGTGCCAACAAAACCTCAACTCTGGTCATGAGGAGAGCTGACTTCAGGCTGCTCAGGGAATTAGTAAAGAAGGACTATTGGGAAAAATATTTTTGCAGGTGCTGGGGTCCATCAACCATACCAAGTTCAGCAGGGAAAAGTGCTGGATTCTGCACCTTGGATGAGGCAATCCTGGATGTTTGGACAGACTGGGGAATGAGATGCTGGAAAGCAATGCCATGGTAAGGGACCTGGGGGGTCCTGGTCAGCACAGAGTTGAATGTGAGTCAGCAGTGCCCTGCCAGCCCAGGAGTTGGACTTAATTATCCTTGTGGGTCCCTTCCAATTCATCATGTTCTATGATTCTGCAAATACCAGAGCCCCTTCTGAACACAGATCAGCACCTTACAGCTGGCCACTACAACTGCCTTTCCTTATAAAGACTGCTGGAGATGCTTGGAGATGCTTGGAGTCTGCCGTCTTCATTTCAGCCATCAGACAACCTGCTTGCACTGTGGTTTTATTCTAGCGGCCTTTTTTCCCCCCGGGTGATTCCTTTTGATTTATTGGGTTTTTTTATTGGCAAATGTCTGAATGGTCTAGTACACTATTTAAAAAGAAAGTGCTTGTTATTAGCAATTTAACTGTAAAGCTGATGAAGCATAAAGAACACAAAACCAATTGAGAAAAAAAAAAAAAGAGAGCTGAAAAGGAAACACAATACATGGGCCACAGCCCCCTGTATATTCTGAGTTGCAAATTAATTAATCTATCATTAGTTAAGACTAATTTTCTTCCTTTCCCTTCTTCAAAAGAAAGAAGAATTGGAGATATTTATATAAGCCTAAGTTCACTTAAACTTTGACTTTGTAGAGGTTTGAATCAAACCCAAAGATTTAGTGAGTTAGGAATGTGAAAGTGATGAGCAGGAGGAATCTGCTTGAAATAGCCGGACTAGAGGATACAGTTCCCTATGGTGAGCAAAACAGCAGAGAGAAAAAAAATGTTTCTTAGTTGTGACTTGAGTAAAAATGACCACTTCAAATGACAATATGCCAAGGTTTCCATATACATTATCCCAAAAAGGAGGAAAACATTAGGAAATCCTATTTGGAATGGGTAATAAATGTCTTACTGGATACCAGAGCGTGAGCATACCAGAGCATGTTCATCCAAGTGTTCAAGCAATCTGATGATAAAGTGGATTATTAAACATTTGGACTCAAAATAGAAATGAGACACTGTTAGATCTGCTGGAAAGTAAAGAGGAACTATGCCCAGAACTCAGCTGGGATGGTGGAGTTTGTATAACTTTTGTATCCTTGAATGTAACAAGAGGCATGATGCTGAATTAGGAAAAAGACAACTGACACAGTGACAACGCAAAACCTGCAACCTGTTGACGCATTCTATTATGCAAAGTACAGTTATTTTTGCTCCGCAAATTACAGTAAGTATTAGAGGTGACAAGATATGGGAAAAGACAAAGAAAGTTTAATGGTTTTGACTGGAGATAAGAAAGAAATTGAACAAGTTATGGAGATAACAATTCTCTAGGATAAATAAAGATCATTTAGGTCAAAATATGAAATATGGTCTTTCTATACAGAGTTTTTAGCAGCTCATAGTCAAGTCTGTCAGTATAGTGAGTATTGCTGAAATAATTTCTACCTTCAAAAGAGTACTTTATCAAATTTCTGTATTCATTCAGAAGTTCTTTTTTTGATATGTTCTCCCACTTATCTCTGTTATCTCTTGTTCCCTCTTGTTCCATCCAGAGAAAAAACTTAATTTTTTTTCTCTTTCCAGGCAGCTCCATGGTTATAACTTAGAATTGGTTTATTCAATCAAAATATTACTTATTGATATGAAACAGATAAAAATGCAATTCACCCAGCTGCTTATGCTGTCTGAGAGACTTACTTTACATACTAAGCAAGTGCATGTCATAGCCAAATTGTAGAGTAAGAGGATGTCTTGTAAATGGGAGATTGTAAGGCTTTTCATTTAATTTTCCTTTGACATTTCAAAGGAAATGGGGCAGATCTCCTCAAATTAATGGAAGGGCAGAGAAACCTTTACAAATACTGTTAGGCCTGTGAACGATAAGTGTTACTTTTCATACCCAGTGAGCAGGAAATTTTTATGTCTCAAAAAGTGGGGAAAAAAAGCAGTAATTAGACTCTTTAATGGTGAAATACAAGTATATGAATAGTTTGAGAGAATTGTATGTCCGCAAGGTCAGTTCAACATTCCTACCAATTTAGACCTGAGATTGTTTTTGTTATGAACATCTAATACTGCCTTTCCAGACTCTCCTGAGCTGTAAATAAAGTGACAGACTTTTATGTCAGTAATTGGGTGGTATTGAGTTATTGAGAAGTGGGCTCAGGGGGCATGATAAAGTTAATGAAAGCTCTTGCACAATACACGTACTTGAAAGGAGTACAAAGGTATAACTTGTCTAGGATAGCCTATTTCAGTAGTCAGTAGGAAGATTAATATGATGGTGTCAAACAGAGATAATTGATACCAATTTTATGTATTTAAGTTTCTATCAAGGAAGTGCACTGAAATCCATCATTCCATTTACAGTGACAAGTTGGTGTAATAGCAGCAGAATTTTTAGGTTTAATTCTTTCATAACTTGTGATAAGCTGTTATTCTGAATTATCAAGATTATGAACTGGCAGATTTAAAGATCACACATGGGGCCCAGTAATGCATTCCATATGAAAAAGGTATTAAAAAAGATAGGAAAACATTTTCTAGGAACCGAGCTGCCAGGAGACACTGAAACTGTATAAAAAGCTTTTCAGGCGTAAGGCTACCACATACCTCTCTTCTTTCCCTTAGGTCCCACTGTCCAAGCAGTCATCCCGCATCACTTTTTTTTTTTTTTTTTTTGCACATTCTGCAGCAGTATCTAAACTTTCATCAGTACCCTCCTATACCCAGTAAATTCTCACTCTCCCCAGTGTGTCCCCAAGAACTTGGAGCATTTGGCTAAACAAGCACTGTGTGGTGAATTGCTGTGTCAACAACCAGTAATCAGCTTGGAGTTATCAGTTAACAATGGATGAATAGCACATTCTTCACATGCACAGAGAACCCATCTCTTCCAAGGAACATCATCTTCTTGGGAAAGCCAGAGCTCCATTGAAGGACTATAAAAAGGCTTGTGTGCAGACAGCAATCATGGAAAGGGAAAGCCAGCTGGAAAGGGCAGTACCTTGATCATAGGCAGAAGCATGTGGGATCACCATGCACATGGGATCACCAGTGCTTCCTTATAGTCAGTCCTGGTGCCATGCATCTATAACCTCTTGTCCTGAGGGTTACTGATGTAGACCTGTTACTGATTGCTAAGGACTGTCCTGAGCCTATCTCACCAATATAAATGTCTAAATTTTTCAGTAGCTGATTTATTAGGTAGGCAATAAAGTTCCGACACAATTTCTTCTTCATTCAGAGGTGTGTCAAAAAAACATTTAATTTCCATTCAGATTGAGTGAAAGCACTGCATTATCATTTTAGTTACAGCTTCCTTACAGTTCATTTAGCCACAACCAGCTTTGTACACACATGAAAATTTAAAAAATAAAAAAACTTTTAATATAAACATGAAAGACCCTGCCCTTCTGCAGACAGATATTTAAATAAATACTTTGGCAGTTGTTTAGTTTTCACCATTTTTGTTTTCCATTCTGCTGCACCAAAAAAGCTATATAAATACATCACAAATCTCCATAATTTCAATACTTAATTGATTGGAAATTTATTAATAGATTTTACAAAAACATTTTCTAAATTAAAGCATATACATGTCACCGTTGCAAATTTAATGTTTTGTTTGCTTATAAATGAAACTGAGTGTGCTACATGGCAATTTCAACTTTGCAATGATTTGTGTTTGTTTTGTCTTAATTTTTCAAAGCTGACAATGCATTTACAGGGCCTATGTCATAGGAGTGAATTTTTATTTACTCTGTGATATTCTGACATACAAAGCCATGTGTTTTATTATCCAAACAGATGAGTAATAACCCAATATGTTTCCACATTCTTTTTATTTAAAGAACATAGAACTTACACTTGTGTTTAGTTGGGATAGAGGACTCTTATTTTCTTGTTGTTGATGATGTTTCATCACTGGTAGTTTAAAGAAGAGATATTTAACACTAATAATCTTTCTCACTTACTTCGAGTGGACATGGGGCTTTTGACAGCAATTACTCATCCAATAAACCCACGTGCAGAAACACTTCAAGTAAGGGCCTTTTCATAACACAGCCAATATTCCTCAAGATGCTTTACAGATGCCCAGTCCAACATAAGTTCTCCTCCTTCTTCTGTTCTCTGTGTTTTCCAGAACTAATTACAAAATGGAAGACCAAAACCACAGACTCATTCCCTCCCAGCAAGCCTGCACCACCCCATGTTGTTCTGATCCATTAGAAACACTTTGCAATTTGTCATTTGACCTGATTTTCAGATGGAAGTCTGAAATGTTATGAGGAGCTTCATGCAGCAGTTTCCGTTTATCACAGAAAAGCGTGTGATGGTAAGGAGCTAGTAAAAAAAAAAAATCTCCAGATAAAATGTTTACTTAGAAAATGAAAATATTTCAATTCCGATCAGCTACTGCTGTTTATCACTGGAGTCGTATTTTGACTGTGTTTCATGTCTGTTCCCTGAGGGCCTATCTCCTTGTTTATATTTTTCTTAACTCAAAAATATTTTTATGAAAAGGTCTGATTTTCTAACCAGTAAATAGATTTATATTTGCCTGCTTTGTGCAGAGAATATATGCATATTGATTATTTCATACTAATACTGTAGATTTTTATTATTAATAATAATTAATGTTCATTATAATTAATGTTCATTATCATGAATATAATTAATGTTCAAATTTAGATGATGGATTTCATAATACAATATAGATAACACATGTATGTTTATTTTTATGTCTATAACAATTGTAATAGGTAACGTGCAATAATGTATTATATGTATTATTTTTATATTACTGTAATTAATATGCATATTATATATTTATGCAGCTTAACCTGCATGTCCTAGGGTGACATCATGATGCTGAATTGTATGCCCATCTGTCTGTTTAGCCCAGAAGTAATTTGGCCTTCTTCTGAGAGAAGTGGAGACCATTAGTCCTTCATAAACTGGGATATAATTTTCAGAAAATTCATGGAAGCAAAGAGAGGCTTCTTTTTACCATCTTTCTCTAGATGTCTATTAACTATCTAAAAAAACAAACATACAAAAATTTCATCACCCAATTTAAATATTTGATAAATCATAAAAATTATAACCATTTAAAAACCACTTATTTGTTAAAAATCCCCAAACTGCTTGTTGATATTTGCATAGTTTCAGAGTTATTTGCAATATATGAACACAGTTCTCTTGTATAAAAGACAGAGCATGACCAGACTGGCAGGGTCCTCCAAGTTTGACAGCTTTTGCTGGGCTGATTTTGTAGGAAAGCTCACAAGACCTTCACAGAGGAACAGGCCATTGTTAACATCATTTTCCAGTGTCCCTTTCTTCTGTCCCCAGAAGCAGACCTGGAAGAGGGACTGGTGCTTCAGGCTGCAGTGCCATCCTCACTGGAAGCCACTCTGGAAAACTCCCCCCAAACCCATCCTCTAGCTTGCAGCTGGGGTGGCTGGGTGTTGTGAGGTAAGAGTATGTGAAGTTCACCTGATGGTCAAGGTCCCTGGGCTCTTTTTGAGCACATGTTTAAAATTCTTTTTGCAAGCATACAGAAAAACTATGCAGAAACTTCCTTTGAGGCCTTGCTAAGAAGGTATGTTTCTCCCTGTGCAATTCAAAACTTCTGTCAGAAGTTTTCTTGGGCCATTCTTTGAACTTTTCAGAGGATATTCTTTTGAAGATGCATTTGCCATGGCAATCCCACAGGTGCTAAACCAGTGCTGCTGCTGCAGGGCTGTGTTTAACCAAATCTACTGCCTCAGCTGCACTGCTGCCAGAACCAGCTCACCTCAAATGAGGCTGGGCTATGGCAGCCCTCATTTAGATCAATATATGCTGATCTGTTAATCATCAACCATCTTGACCAAGGTTTTAATTTTTATTATGCCAGATGTCATTTCTATTAAAATGACATCAGTTACAATGAAGTGTAAGCAACCCCATATAGGGGTTTTTTTTCCTGGTTATACTTATGCTAAGGCTGAAATTCAAAACCAGGGAATCTCAGAATGTGTTAGCATATTCATTATCACTCTAAAGCTAGTTAAAAATAAGCCCCAACCGGATAACTATATTTCTAGTCACAGATTCTTATGAAATAAACATAAAAATGGCAAAAAGCCAGTGCTTGAAATAACATGTAATTAATTTGTCACTCTGTAAAACAAACCAAAGCATGATTAGATATAGTTAGGTAGAGAGACTAGAGAAAGAGCAAGACTGAAAGAACTTTAATTTTGTTTCTTTTATGACTATGTGTTTCCCTTTCTTGCCCAGATACAGGCTGTATTTGTACTTCAGGCTGTTTGTTTCACATTTTTTAGCAAATGCTTAGCTACACCCTCAGTTCTTTGCCACCATATATCTGGGTGTTTTCCCCCTTCTTTTATCTACTACAAAAATACAAGAAAGTATGAAGATACTTCACCTACAGTGGGATAGAATATTTACATTTGCTGAGAAAAGAATGCACAGTAAAGATATGAAGCTGAAAAGCTGCAGCAGGTTCAAAGCTTAAACATCTGATCTATAAATTTCAACCAAATGTTGCCAAGCCCTGCTTTGTTTCACAGTCCTGCTGGTTAGGTCAGGGCAATGGACAATGGGAAATCAATGTTGACTGGGTTCCTACAGGATCCACTACTTGCTTTGGGGAATTGTAAAGCAAAACAGAATGACCCACATCATGCTATCTGGAATATATAGCAGTTAGATGACATTAATAGGAGAGACAGAATCTCTATGAATCTTCAATACACCTGATCCTTTCTTCTTCTGCCACTAAATTCCAAAAAAAGTACCTTTCAATTCTTTCACAAACATTAAATATTCAAGTTCCCAAATCTGCACAAGAGAGGAAGTTGCTCATTAATAGGAACATTTTTTCCTATTACAAAGAGGCTGAGGCTAAAATCCTGCTTGTCAAAGACTATGGATGTCCTAGGCTTCAGATTAGGGAAGAGCCCTACCTAATGCATTCTAGCTTCTATCAGGCTTTAATTTCAAACTTTTCTGTTAGAAGACAAACCTGTCCACTTTCAACTACTGAGATTTAGATCCAAACTTGTAATACTGCTAAGAATTGGCAAAGTGTGGACAATTCCCAAAAAGTTATTCTTAGAATGCTTAGAATGTAAATTCTAAGCACAAATACAAATTGATGGTTTACAGTTGTCCATCCTAGACATTAGCAAGGGTTGAAAGTACAGTGCTTTAATCTAAAATAAAATAAAACAGAACTAATCTAAGACCTAAAGCCTTACTTTTTTTTTTTTTTGGTGTGATGTGATATTTACTGTCACTGTTATCTTCCTGCCAGATAATCCTACTTGCCCTGTACTTTGAAAACGTGTGTGTATGTGTGCTTAAATTACTAAAATCTTTGCTAAAATAGTGAGGGAATGAAATAGTGGTGATATCAGCTGCCCTAATTAATGCAAAAGCCAGATACTGCCCTCAGAGGGGTTGTATTCTTTGCATTGCACTTATGTTTGTACCAGAGACAGAACTAGACCAGAAATCTTAGCGTAATCAGGCTTAAAGAGATGGCATTTAGAACAGGGAGGCAAAAAGATATGTGGTCTGGTGTTACTTATGGCATATAAATGAGGGACTCGAAGACAGAAATGGATCAATTCTGATCCAATTCCTTGCAAGTGAAACACCACATCAGCATAGCCCCTTGGCTTTAGTGGGACTGTGAAGATGTATATGTCAGTCTATGTATCTTGGATTTTAAAATAAAAGAAGGAAATGGCTAAAGGTGAATCCTATTTAGCTATGAAATACCATTTGAATTTGAAAAGAAGGAAAACATTTAAGTTCTCCATGGGGGTGAGCATCAGTAAAGCTTTCAGACTCTTGACAGCTACAGGGATCTTCAAATGTTTAAGTTGAAAGTACTTACAGAAATCCTGAATAATCAGGAAAGCAACTTTAATGAGGTTAACCTCAGGGAGCACAAGGAGTTTTTTCCTCCCTTACTGGCTGGGTATTCTCCTTTAGGAAGGCAATTGTAACTGTTAGGGTAATTAATTGAGATGATTTTTTACCACTTTTCTTCCTTCAGTTATATCCAGAGGTGAGTTAATATGGAAAAATCATAAGTTGCCACCAAATTTTGCTCCTGCTTTTGTTATTCAAAGCCAGTCAGGAACGTGGCTGTACCAATTAAAAATATTTTAAAAAATATTTAAAAATTTAAAAAAAGTGAACTATACCATGCTACAAAAGCTATATTTGTAACGGCTAAGCCTTTTTTTTTTTTCATTTCTTTTCCTGGAGGTAAGCACATTTGAAGAAAAGCTAAGATGGAGAGAATATTTTCAGATGGGAAGAAGGTCATTGTGCTCATATTTTAATCTGAATAGAAGAAATGTGCAAAATGTTGATAAACTGTCAAAAGTAGTTGTAAAGCTATCACAGTGTTTCACAATGCAAGCAAAACTGGTTAGATAATGCAAGTTTCTTACTTTGTAAAGTAAGGTGAAAGGAATTTACTCTTGTCACTGAATCACTGAATCATTTAGAGTGGAAAAGACCTTCACAAATCATCGAGTCCAACTTTAGACCAATCAACACCCTGCTGAGAGATCTGAGAACTGTGGAACACCATTCCTTTATGGAGCACGAGGCAATTAACTGAACAGGTGATTTAGGACAGTGGGCAGTGGTGGCTCCTTCCTTTGTTATTACAAAGGAGCAACTCCAAAGGGTAATTTGAACCCTACATAGGATGAATCCCTTTCCTCTCTCTTTGCTGAGATTTGGAAGGGTGTAAACCATTGTAAGTTGGATCTTGTGAGCCTAACAGTACACACATTGCAAAGAGTGTACATTAGTCAGAAGCAGCCACAAAACTACTTGGAATAGTCCAGCCAAACAGTTGGTGCAGAAAGATGCTGGAAAAGTATTATGACAGTCATTAAAGAAAAAATTCCTGCCTTGATTGGTTATTTTGCTCTTGCAAATCAACCATTGCCATATTTGAATAGACAACACACTGTGATAAAGTAATAAACCAAAGTACAATTCCCCTCTCTAAAAAAACAGAGCTGAAAGAAGACCTGATCCAAATCCAACCAACGTTTTTCTACTGATTTCAGTGGACGTTAGATTATGCCCATAAAATCAACTCAAAATTCTCATCTAACCAGCAATGCAGCACAGCAAAGACATGACTGATTTTATTGCGCATATAAATGTGAGCAGGAACTCTTCTCCCCCGGAATCTGACTTGTTTACCTGATCAGTGTTTAATACCAGGCCTTGCTCATGTGCTTTTTAATGGTACCCAGCTATAAAATCATGACTGACACTTTTCTGCAAGAGAGGTGTTTGGTCTGGCATCTCAGCTGGTTCCAAATTTGGGTAATTACCTTCTGCCCCTGCAGTTTAAACAAGATACACCATTTGTCTTCATTACCTGCCCTAAAATTGCTGTTCCAATTTGCTGTGCTTTACTGCAATAGCTGCTGCATTTCACTGCACTGCTTTAAGTGGTAGGTGAGCTGATTTCAGAAAGATAGATAGTTTGTATAAAATATTTTGTGATCCTTTGAAGTGAGCAGTGCTCAGAATTATTTTTGATTTTTACAGTCCTTATGAGTATGCCAGGATAGTCACATTAAATATGCTACTTGGCAGCTTTTGTTTTTAAAGACTACCATATGGTATATGTTCACCACCCAAGCTATTTCCTAGAACAATTCCATATGAGTGTTTGATGTTAATTTTATTTGGGACTGTACTGAGATCATCATGCCAGGTTAATTAAAAGATGGCAAAGAATTCTCATAATGAACTGATGCTAAAACAGAAGGAAGTGTCACTTTTCAGTGAATAAAATAGCAATGCTAGAAGGTAATTATTTCCTGTTGTTACCAGAAAGAAAATACAAGAATATTGCAGAGTTCTGGTTTAAAAAAAAAAAAAAAAAAAGAAACCAAAAAACAAAAAAACAAACAACAAAAAAAAAAAAAAAAAAAAAAAAAAAAAAAAAAAAAAAAAAAAAAAAAAAAAAAAAAAAAAAAAAAAAAAACCAAAACCAAACCAAACCAAAACAGAAACAAAGAAAAAAAAGACAAACCCACCAACAAGAGGCTGTCTAAAACTTATAGTAAAGATTAACTACTTGGATGAATTTATTCCTTACTTGGCAGCACAGAATGTAATATTCAGAACATTGTCATATAACTTGCCATAAGGAACAGAGTATGTGAGTCAATAGGGATGGAAGTATATTTCAGTTTGAGTCTTTAATTTACAAGTATTGCTACTGAAAACTTGAAATGTAAAGTGCTTCATCATCTGTGGGTGTGACACACTCAGTTCAAATCAGGCACTTATTTGATGAAACATATCTTTCCTTTGAATGTGTTTCTGCCAGTATTCCTGAAGAAAAGTCCTTTCCAGAGTCCTGGATTTGGCCTTTGTTGTAATTCAGTAGGTTTAATTAATCACTAGAATGATTCAGTTTTATACCTGTGCAATTCCATAAATTTGAATTCAGGCACTTCCGTGCTAGCTGCAGTTATGCAGTGTTGAATAAAATGTCATGCCAGAAGACCATCAAAGCTGCAAGACTACAGGAAATATTTTTTGGTTGCCTCATATTTTCCTTAAAGTGAAATACACTTTGTTGTTAATCAAAGATAAACTTACTATCTCAAAATGTTAAAACCAAACTATTTTCTGGCAAAGCAAAATCTTTTAAAATCAAGAAGCAAGCAAAATCAGAGCAAGCAACTATGAATCAGTATACTGGCATTTCTCATTTAGTAGAAGACTAATCTTCTACAGGTACTGACACCTGTGTCATGCTTCCACCCAGAGTGATGTGCTGCTGCTCTGTTGCATTTGTAACAAATGAAAATCACAAAATTCCAGAAAACGGACACCCCCATCTCTTAGGAGAACAGGGCTAACTGCAAAGGCAGTGCAATTAACCTGCACTGTGACATTTCATGTTGCTTGTGGAAGAGCCAATCTTCCCTGCAGGAGAAGGTGGAACTCACCTTCTACAGCATCCTCTACACTGGAGAGGCCAGTTCCCAACCTTGAGAGTACCACTAGAGGAGGAAAATTGGGCAACAATTGGCTTTTATAGTACCCTTTTCCTCTTCCCCTTGAATTAGCAATATGGATGGTTTGGACCATGGATTTCACATCTCATATTGATCTACACCATAAAGCAATAAAGCAATATCACCCCTATGCAATACTTGTAGTGTGGGCAGTCCTCTGTCTTCCATACCATGTCAAAAGTTTCAAGGCACTGGCAGAAGCAGTGCTACCACGTCTGGAGACCCCACACAGCAAGCCAAGCCTGCTAAGAGGCCCATCAGGGAAGTGTGAATTAAGTGGTTCTGGATGGCAGCTTGAAGCCCCATGATCAATAATATTCCAGAAAAGACAATATCCATGGGGAAAATATCTTCATCCTTAAGCTTCCAAACGAAAAAGTACACTGCTGCATACTTTTACACCTTGATTCCACGCAGCCCAAAAGACTCAGTTAAAAAGTGGTCAGTCTGACATGGCCATGTGAAGGCACACATTCAGCAAAAAGAAAATACTTTCTTTTTTCTCTAAACACTAGTTCCTTTATGATGCATGATAGATTTTAAAAATATATGTATTACAGCAAGACAGTGATATTTTGTAGTGTTGCTTTCCAAAACCCATTTCTTTTCAGGTGGCTGGAAAATATTTCTGTTGCTTTTCTTATCAATCCAGTATGATCTTGCTAAAAAGTATGTATGGAGCACAAGCACTCTTATGAAACCCAGATGAGGTTTTGGAATCTGAAAATTTGATCTTAAATTTTTAAAGTTAATAAAGATATTTTATATTAATAAAAGAGACAGGCAGCTGATGTTTTTTGAAGCTAAGCCTGACCTTTTCTGTAATGCAAAACAATAACCTTTAGTGTGTACAATGTTCATTCTTGGCCTTACAAGACTGGTATAATTGTATTTAACTTTTTTCTCTCAAGAGGAAAGAGAACATTTTCAATTTCATTTAACATTGTCTTTACCGATAAATAAAGGCTTAAATGTGCTACACACAACACAACTGTGAATGATATTTCCTGGGAAGTTTTCTAATCTCACACTATGGTCTATTCATGCTCATAGAAATTAATGTCAAGTCATCAGACTTCTTTCCACTTTTTAATTTGTCATTTTAGATCCTTTCAAAATTATATCTAGATATTCACTCTGTAACAGCACTCCCATGACAAATTTGCCTACCAAAGAGAAATGACCGCCTCTCTCATAACACAGTCACAAATCTCAGCTGAACAGTGTCAATCATAGTCTGGGTGGAGGTCTGCTTAATAGTTTCTGCAGTGATTTAGACCTGTGTGTGCTGCAAGCCCAGGGCTCACTTTGGAAATGTACATTGAGTGTCAGATGGCATGTTTATTTTGGGCCCATACTGGGCTACATCATTATGTGCTCGCTTGGCACCAGGCTTGGCAGGCATTGTTTGCAGAAGTCTAACACTGTTCCCAGGGGCTTCTCTTAGGCATGCTCTGTGCTACTGGTCAAGGTTCCTGGTTTGAATGTACACTGCACAGTATATAACTCAGCCAGCCACAAATATTCCACCTAAATATTTGTCTTTACATTACTGGGGTGCCACACATCAAATCAAGGAGATGCATCAATACATCACTGCATCAAAAAGAGTAATGCATCAACCAATCACATCAATGGCACAAAATGTAATCAGACCAAATTCCAATCTGGAATGGACAGAGTAACACCAGGCACAGTAATAAATGGGGAGAGGAGCAGCTGGAGAGCTGCCCTGCAGGAAGGGTCTGGGGGTGCTGGCCAACAGCACTTCAATGTGAACCAGCAGTGGCCCTGGCAGCCCCGAGGGCACCCCCTGTCCTAGGGTGCATCAAACACAGCACAGCTGGTCAAAACAGGTCACTGTCCTGCTGTGCTCAGCCCTGGGGTGGCCTCACCTGGAATGCTGTGTGCTGTGCTGGGCCCCACAATTCAAGAAGGATTCAGGTCTCTGAATGCATCCAGAGGAGGGTAACAAAGCTGGTGAAAGGGCTGGAAGGAAAGTCCTGTGGGGAGTGGCTGAGGACTCTTTCTCTAGTTTGGAGAAAAGGACACTGAGGAGCCACCTCATTGCTCTCTGCAGCTTTCTGAGGAGGGGAGATGGGGAGGGAGATGCCAATCTCTTCTCCCTGGGATCCAGTGATTCCCATATGGGAATGGTTCAAAGCTGTGCCAGAGGATGTTTAGGCTGGACATCAGGAAATATTTCTTTACTGAGAGGGTGGTAAAATTCTGGGACAGGCTTCCTCTAGAGGTGATCAATGCCTGAAGTTGTCAGAGTTTTGGAGGCATTTGGACAATGTCCTCCATTACAGGCTTTTTTTGCTCAGCCTTGAAGTGGTTGGGCAGTTGGACTAGAAGATCTTTGTAGGCCCTTCCATCTGAAATATTCTAGTCTAGTTTAGTCTAGTCTATGCAAAAGTAGATGAAAGAGATGAGGCGAATCTTCATAATACTATGGTAACTATGGTGCCAAAAGCCANCACAGCACAGCTGGTCAAAACAGGTCACTGTCCTGCTGTGCTCAGCCCTGGGGTGGCCTCACCTGGAATGCTGTGTGCTGTGCTGGGCCCCACAATTCAAGAAGGATTCAGGTCTCTGAATGCATCCAGAGGAGGGTAACAAAGCTGGTGAAAGGGCTGGAAGGAAAGTCCTGTGGGGAGTGGCTGAGGACTCTTTCTCTAGTTTGGAGAAAAGGACACTGAGGAGCCACCTCATTGCTCTCTGCAGCTTTCTGAGGAGGGGAGATGGGGAGGGAGATGCCAATCTCTTCTCCCTGGGATCCAGTGATTCCCATATGGGAATGGTTCAAAGCTGTGCCAGAGGATGTTTAGGCTGGACATCAGGAAATATTTCTTTACTGAGAGGGTGGTAAAATTCTGGGACAGGCTTCCTCTAGAGGTGATCAATGCCTGAAGTTGTCAGAGTTTTGGAGGCATTTGGACAATGTCCTCCATTACAGGCTTTTTTTGCTCAGCCTTGAAGTGGTTGGGCAGTTGGACTAGAAGATCTTTGTAGGCCCTTCCATCTGAAATATTCTAGTCTAGTTTAGTCTAGTCTATGCAAAAGTAGATGAAAGAGATGAGGCAGTTGGGCAGTTGGACTAGAAGATCTTTGTAGGCCCTTCCATCTGAAATATTCTAGTCTAGTTTAGTCTAGTCTATGCAAAAGTAGATGAAAGAGATGAGGCAGTTGGGCAGTTGGACTAGAAGATCTTTGTAGGCCCTTCCATCTGAAATATTCTAGTCTAGTTTAGTCTAGTCTATGCAAAAGTAGATGAAAGAGATGAGGCAGTTGGGCAGTTGGACTAGAAGATCTTTGTAGGCCCTTCCATCTGAAATATTCTAGTCTAGTTTAGTCTAGTCTATGCAAAAGTAGATGAAAGAGATGAGGCAGTTGGGCAGTTGGACTAGAAGATCTTTGTAGGCCCTTCCATCTGAAATATTCTAGTCTAGTTTAGTCTAGTCTATGCAAAAGTAGATGAAAGAGATGAGGCAGTTGGGCAGTTGGACTAGAAGATCTTTGTAGGCCCTTCCATCTGAAATATTCTAGTCTAGTTTAGTCTAGTCTATGCAAAAGTAGATGAAAGAGATGAGGCAGTTGGGCAGTTGGACTAGAAGATCTTTGTAGGCCCTTCCATCTGAAATATTCTAGTCTAGTTTAGTCTAGTCTATGCAAAAGTAGATGAAAGAGATGAGGCGAATCTTCATAATACTATGGTAACTATGGTGCCAAAAGCCAAGCACCTTACTGAGCTGTCTCTTGTATGCCATTAGTATATTTTGAAAGCAGAGTATCTTATTTCACTCAAGGATACTTCTAATTATCAGCAAATGTGTACTGTGTTGTTTTGCATGGAGTACTTCATGTGCCCACCTGTAAATTCTACTTGCCTTTGAAAAGCCATCTACATGCATACCTGACTTTCTGGAATGTCTTGAGAAATGACAGAAGATAATGTAGTAGAAATATTTATATACATACATTATTCTTCATACTCTTGCTTTCTTTTGAGTGGCAGGTACCCAGTCACTGATTTGCTCATAGCTTCTCTGACACTAAAAGAGAACAAGGAGAACAGAATGAATTATACTTTTTTTTTCTATCTTCCAAAGAGTTCTAAACTGTTAAAAAACAGCTATTATATATTTTCATGATTGTTTGTTCGACCACCAATCTTATTACAGTAAACTATGTACAATAATGGACAGCTGTACAAGGAGTATAATCTTGCTTGGTCAGAAAAACAGGCATGAATGAACACAGTGACAGAACTGGCTGAATGTATCTTCTGTGTCTTGGGAACTGGCTGTCATTCATGTCTACTATTTAACTAGGACAAAGAATTTTAATTGAGAGACTGACTACAATCTTGCTCAATAAAAGCCCTTTCCTTGAAAAAAATAGTGTCAAATGTCATTGCTCTTCACTGATATACCCTCATTACTGCAGCTTCAGTCTAACAACAGACTTCTCTCAGCAGCCAGTTTTTCTCCAACTCCTCACTTTTTAAATACATTTTGTTGTGGCTGCATATTTGACATGTTAGTTCACGTGAAAATATTTATAGATAGTTTTACACACTGAGGACTGAAGAGTAAAGACTTTTGTAACCCCTATATATAAAACCACCAGAAGTTAACATTTAGTTATTTAATAACTCTTTATTTTAGGATGAAATTACAAAACATAAGAAAAAATTCCAGCTGTAAGACAATGGCATAAAATCACCCTCAGTGTTGACAAAATGGAAAACAAGGTCTATTTCCTTAAAGAAAGCTTTCATTGAAGCTCAGCTGGCAGTTAGTGAAGCAGGAAAATCCCATCTTACAAACCAGAAATTGTTTTGATGGTAAGATTTTGCAATTTCCCCACCTTTTTTATAACATCTTTTATACACACATCAGCGGTTCTGTTTTCTTTTAGCATCAGCAAGTTTGCCAAAAGTCCTTGTTAGACTGCAACTAGGTTTTGTTTCTTTTGAAAATCCTAGTTCAAATAAGCTAATTTGGATAACATTCATCAGACAGCTTCAGGCACAAGTCACTCCTGACACATTTCATTTTGAAGCATTGATACTTTATACCTCAAAGCAGTTAAAGTTTTTGGAGACTTTAGCTAATTTCATCTCGAAGGAGTAAAACAAGCCTAAAGTAAATTAAAATCATATATTAAATAAATTGTATTCAATCACAAAATGAAGCAAATAATTTGAACTCCAAATTACTGATTTTTTTTTTCTAGCTTGGTTCGTTGTTGAAAATGCTTCAGCTACTTATATACTTGTGCTTGTGTGAATCATCACATTTTCCACATATTTATGTATACATTTACTGATGAGTAGCTGTGTTGCTGCCAAGTCTGTCTAAGTGCATAAATGAAGCTATATTTGCAGGGAACTGCAATAATCTTTATTAGACCAACTGATACAGCTGTTAGGAAACAAATAAGCTTGCAGGTTTACAAAGCCTGCTCCAGATCTGGAACAGATGCAACCACCTCAGGCTAAACACTCACTGCATACAACTGCTCTGAGTATCTCTTGATTATGTTAAATTTGAGGCGATATGAGACAATTTCAAAAAAAAAAAAAAGTGATGGGCATGAGAAGAGCAGAAGGGCAGGTCAGCAAAAGGGGAGATGATAGTGTTGCTTACCCCACAGGACAAGCAGAAATTGAGAGAGGGAATAATTATCAGCTTGAACTGTGAGATACAAGTGCCAGTTTTTGCTTCAGTTGAATAATGAGGAAATTAAATATTATTTAGTTTTGTGATGGCTAAAACAATGGAATGCGCTGCTAAAGGCAGCAATCAGCATGGGAAAACCTAGTGTGGATGTGAGGAATAAGTCGATATATATTCTTTGGGGAAAATTTTCCTGCAATCAGTTTCTGATTTCCTTTGTCTTGAGACCCAAATCCCAGTGCCTCACTTGTGCCAATGCTATCTGCAGGGATTTCATGGAAGCACTGGAATATATTAGGCTTGTTCAGCAGGCTGGTTTGCTTTTGTCCTGATCCAATTTATTAATCCCTTTCATGGTATTTTCCCCTGCATCCACAAACAGTCCTACTGCACCACCACGGGTACAGCACATCTGGTGATGTGTAACAATGACAACTTAAATGAAATAATATTTAATTTAAAATTTCTTAGCACTTAAAGAGATTTTATTTGTAATATAGCTAGATTACATAAAAAGAATGGCCTTTTTTTGCACTGGAAGCACTCTGAAATATTTCAGCATTATAATCTAGAGATGATTTTCATCCTCTGAAGGACAATGTGCAAACATGTTCAATAATTTTGTTATTATCCGCTGCATCAAGCAGCAGATGTATTTGCTTTAGAAAATGTGGTTACCAGTAATTCACTCACTCTTGGCTGGGTAAAAAACACTAGATAGAGAATGAAATGAGAATAATGCTTCTCAAATAATACAGAAAGAACAGTTTAGACATGATTTTGAAACACTATCCCAGGGAAATATTTCTTTGTTCCAGCATACTTAAGTTAAAATATTTAATACTAAATTGCTATGGAGCTGGAATTGGATAAGGAAATACACTGTGCTGCAGAAAGTGCCTTCTTTCAGGTCTGTGCACAGAAAAAGTAACACTCACTTAAGTGAATGTGTGCAGCAATGGAGAGGGCAGTGCCTGTGTACTGCCGAGCAGCCTGCATGAGGTTGCAAGGAAATGTCTGTGGAAATGGAGATGAGGAAGAGACCCAGGATGAAAAGAGTTGACTCAGTTCCCCCCTTTGTTAAAGGCTTTGTGTGAGCTTAGGACTCATTCATAAACAACACAATAACACTCGCATTTTAGATACAATTCTACTCATTTCAGGAGTAATTCCAGTCCAAGCCTCCCTATACCATGGCAAGCAAGAATTATTAACCTAAAATATTGGGATTCGGTGATGCAAGAATGGTAGGCAGAGCCTAAAAATATGCACAGCCATACCCTGTACCCATAAGGCTGATGTAGCAAAGTATGGTCAATGACAATATGAAGTCTAAAGGAGTAGGAAAAACTAACATAAATCATCATCAAGCTCAGTCTTAATTATTCTTGTTTCTCTCACTTCTGCTGAGTAGAAGGTGTAAAGGTGTCAGAGCATAAGGAGAACATAGCATCAGTCAGGTGACTGACATTCCTCTGCCTCCCTGTGGAATAGGTTTTGGACAATACATACATATATGCACTGATATGTATATATGAATATATGTGTGCATATAGATTTTCATCAGCACACAAAAAAATATTTTTTTAATGTCTTAATTTAACTTATCATTTCAGTAAACTTTTTCTGACAATGTTCATACTGTAGTTAGTGTGTGTACAGATGATAACACTTGCATTGCTTACTTTACTGACAAGTAATAATAAAAGGAAGGAAAATAATTGCAATGGCTTCTCAAGGAATGAGAAATTTTTCTGTATTATAAAGGGAAAGGCAGAATGATATAAGCTGTAGCAATAAAGAGGAAAATTAATTCCAAGCTTTTACAGATGACTGCAGCTGTATTGCTTAGTATGCATGTCAGCTGCAGGAGAATGTTTGAGAAAGGAGATTCCACTCTACAGTAACAAACCACAAAGCTTCTTAAATGGGCCAAATTCAGCAGTAGAGTAAAACACTGAAGTCAGAGGAATTACAAACCAGGTAAATTTAGCACCCTGTGTTCTGCATCTTTTAATAATCAAAACAAAATTAGAGGGGAAATGCTTGCTCTCTACTAAGTTGCTGTTACAGACATGTTACCAATACCATATTAAAGAGAATGCTAAAACAAGATAAAGTGATTTCCTTTCATTTTTTATGTATTTCTCTAGGTAGAAGAGTATTGTATGACCTTTCATGCTAGAATTAATAGACTTTGTTAGTGATATTCACTGCAATACTTCTTTATTTCCCTCTATAGGGAATGCAGATTATGGTATTAGATTGAGGACAAGTTTAAAAATAGAGGCACAGTCTTTATTAAAATAGAATTCACCATTAGAGCCTTCACCTCACCTAAAAGTCCACTGCTAAAAAGCTACACTGTGCTCCAATGAGTAAAGACAGAGCTAAATGAGAGCTCAGTGCATTACCCTGCTTTGAGTACAGGTACCATGAAAAACATCTGTAAGCTACAGTAACAATTAACCTCCAGTTTCATAATAGTTACAATATTTCTCAAAATATATTCTTTCATACCTGATACAGCATATTTCTGATTTTCTTTGCCAACAAATAAGTTTAAATGCTTTAAAGGCATAATAAATGAATACATTTTTCTTATTTTAGAAAATTGATTGCTATTATGTTTCACATTGATTTTTTTTTTTACTCATTCAAATTCTAAATGCAGAAGAGCATCCAAAACCTTACTGACAAAATTACAAGGGAGTTTTATGTTGAATATTTCACTTTACAAGAAAAACGTAAAGAGAGAAGAGTGATTTACTATCATTTTCCTAAATCTATGATGACATTTTTGGAAACTTCTAGGTGATTGGGGCTTTAAAGTCCTCTTCTCTAAGAAGAGTTTTGCAATTCCAAAAAGGCACTTTACAGAGCGTATGTTCCAAGAGTTGCATCTGTATTGCAAGATAACTGCTCTCTGTGGAACTGAGAATCTCAGCAATGAGATCCTTTGATCACCAAGCCCAGGGTGCTAGTGGATGATCTGTGTGGACCCCTGCCGTGTTTCCATCAAAGAAAAACAGCCTGCAGGAAGGTTAGTGACAAAGCAGGTTTCATCCTCAAATTACTGTCATGAGGAAGGCATATCATAACAGAATAAGGAGTGAACAGAGATGGTATTTCATTTGCCAGAAATTTTATTTTAGTTTGAATTTTCATCAGCCTCACTGGGACAATCAATATATTGAAGTTAAGTCTGTCACTCAGTTTTTGAGAAGAGAAGTGGACAGAAGTGGGAATACCTGTAATGCAGTACTGAAGTTAGGGTGGTCTCCTCTCCAAATCCACTTGCTCTGGAGGGTGCCTCCTGATTTAGGGGACACTGACCCAGCTGGTCTCCTCTCCTGTTCAAGATAGAGGAGTTTCCTCATTAGTAATACCCAAGTGCAGCTGCTTGGGTGCTTCCTGGATAAACTGGGGCCTTGACAACTGCATGCAGCTCTAGCTCTCCCATGAGATGCAGCACTTTCACAATCATCTCAGTAAATGCTGGAGTGCTGCCACCTCACTACAGAATCACAAAAGCAATTAGGTTGGAAAAGACCTCTGAAATCATCAAGTCCAGCCTGTGACTGAACACCACCTGTCAACTAGGCCATGGCACTGAGAGCCATGTTCAGGCTTTCCTTAAGATCTCCAGGGGCGGTGACTCCACCACCACCCTGGGAAGCTCCTTCTAATATCTAATCACCATTTCTGTGAAGAAGTTCTTCCAAATATCCAACATAACCTCCCCTGGATGATGGTGTCCCAGTTCTAGCTACCTAGAGGCTGACTGCCACCTGGCTGCAGCCTCCTCTCCTTTCATGTAGTTATAGAGAGCAATAGGATCTCTTTCCAGCCTCCTTTTCTCCAGGCTAAACACCCCCAGCTTTTTCAGGCACTCCACATCAAACTTGTGCTCCAGACCCTTCACCAGCTCTGTTGCCCTTCTCTGGACTTACTCCAGCATCTCAATGTCTTTCTTGCAGTGAGGGGCCAAAACCTGGACACAGTAGTCAAGGTGTGGCATCAGCAGTGCTGAGTACAGGAGGACAGGCACTGCCCTGGTCCTGCTGGGCAAATTGGTGCTGACACAGGCCAGGTGCCATTGACCTTTATGGCCAGCTGGGCACGTGCTGGCTCATGTTCAGCTACTGTCCACCAGAACCTCAAGGTCCTTTTCCACCAGGCAGTTTTCCAGCCACTCTATCCTCAGCCTGTAGTGCTGCATGGGGTTGTTGTGTCCCAAATGCAGGACCCAGCACTTGTCCTTGTTGAACCTCAAACAGTTCAACAGACCTGGCCCCAGTACAGAGCCCTGGGGAGCACCTCTGGCTGCCAGCTGGGTGCAGTACCACTCATCACCACTCTCTGGACCTGGCCATCAGCCACTTTATGACCCAGAGATGAGCATGCCCACCTAAGCCATGAACAGCCAGTTGCAGTTTATAGCATAACAAACTCCTGGAAAACATAGTCATGCTGACCTTTCTAACTCTGCTGTGGGAGGGAATCAGCAGAAAGAGAGAAGAATGAATAAAAAAGGAAATTTTGTCACTTCTATTTATTGTTTCCACCTCTTCAGCAGAACTGCACAGTTCAAAACACTGGGCTGTCAGTGGAGGACATGTGTTGATTTTAATAATTAAGCACTGCTGGATTGCTGACACTATTAGTCAGGGGTCAGTAGACATTTTCATTACAGTTGCCATTTTCTAAGACTTCATAAATGTCATTTTGATTCACGCTGGGTTGAGACTTAGAGTGTAGGTTATCAACTTCCTGGCACTTTTGCCTCACCATAATAATCTATTTTTAAAGTTTTCAAACCACAGCAATTAAGATTTTTTTTCAGCCTGCTTCCAGTAGCACTCTGTAAGCTGTGGGAACTGAAAAAACAGTGATTTTGAAACCTCATTTCTTCTCACACTCTAACAAACAACACTGAAGCCTTTGGAGATGGAGTAGCAGAGAACAGTATAAATCAGTGGAGGACTGTTGGAGCTGTGGAGATGGGGTTCTTAAGGTCTTGTGAGAGAAGTCTGAGATATGGGTAACTTTTCTTTGAATGTAGTACCACAAGACACAGGTGTTGGGAAAGGAAATGCACTTTAGAGCTCATCAAGTAGATGGAGAACATCTGATAGCTGAACCAATATAAGGCATGAGGTTGTTAGAAAACCTTCACTGCTGCCCTGCTATTCCCTCTCCTCCTCTCCTGCCATACAGCAAATTTTGCTATTTACTGAGCTCTCTTTCACTGTCAGGTAATGAATGTTCTATATGCATCTATGCTGTAAGAAATTATACATTAACAGTTTGTCAGCTAGACCTCCCTGCACGCTAATCCCAAATTTAACACAGTTTTCCCTCAGGAAGAATGCTAAGTATACTTGTTGTGACAGAAAAAAGGATGCAGTCCTTGCCACTATATATAGATGTCCTTGCAACACATAATAGCTCTATTTTGATGACCCAGATGAATTTGTCTGTTTGGACTTCAGCTACTTGTTTTGCTTTGTGACATTTAGAAAACCTGCAGCAATTTGCTTTTTGCTTTTTTTTTGGCCTTTGTTATCCAGCTTTGCATTGGGAGGGCATAACACCTCAGGAACAGCAGAAAACCCTTCCATACATGCTCAAGTCTTAGGAAAAGATAACATGGGCTGTAACACAGTGCTCAGGTCATGGACAGACCTTCTCTGCTCACCCAGGAGAGATGGCACTTGAAGTGGAGGGCCAGTTCAGAGAAAAAAGTCTTATGCTTGTGTAGTGTGTATTCTTTCTTATCCAGTCCTTATCAATCAGAAGTGCCAAACAAAACTTCTAAAGAAACTTGCTGTTCTGTTTTAGATGAGGTATATGACACATGAGCTAAATACAGAATAAATAAGACGCAAATCTCTTGCTCTTCTCTCTGTCAAAATCCAGTGAACAATATTTGAAATGCATCCCACTATTCCATATTTCTCCTATTTATTGGTAATTTTTATAATATGATTAAAAGGATAGTAGGGTAACATGGGGAGCTTTGGTTCAGTGGCTATTGGGGATCTCTTGATGGTCTTAAATTGTATTAGGCTGAAGCACATAATTCCCAGAGAAAAATGTGTGCTTGTGGTCACCTGAAGAATTCCATTTACTTGGAAAATAATTTTCACCCATTCCCAAAAAGAAGCTTCAGTGTTGACTAGAGCCTAAATTCTGAGACAAACTGGTAAAATATTTTTCATGTCTATTAATTGCTTAAAAAATACTACCTTGGGCAAAGAGTTGATAGACACCAGAAAATTCAATGAATTTATTTCAAATGCATGGCTTGAAAGCATAAGTACTGGAGAAATTCTACAGCTTGTTGAATTTTGATTAGTTTGAAAATGTATTGAGTTTGCATGACACACACAAAAAAAGACTTTTAATGTAGTCATTTACGCACTCTTCAAGTTTAGTTGCATACCACTATTATTAAGAAAGGGAACATCAAAATTAGGTGAATTTAAGTTTGAACAGAAATATTTCTTTATGGTATGTGAACCAGTAAATAACCTATCAATTTCATTCTCTAAGTTTCAGATTAAAACAAAATTTCATCAAAGTAGTAAAGATGTACATATTCATGTATTCATGAAAAGAAAGACAAAGTCAAAATATTCAAATCCACAAAACTAAGTTTTTATATATTAAATATGCAGTAAACCAAGCTATCACAATTCAGTTTTTCTTGTATTTCTTAGTATTCTGTTTGAGGTATTGAAAAAAAAGAAAAATACATAAAAATTTTCATAGTTTTCATTTGATTTAAATTGTTTTGGTTTACCTTGAAAAGATCAGAAG
>VXBC01005990.1:424423-505215 GCA_013399945.1 Ploceus nigricollis | reverse complement strand
AGATCAGAAGTAAATATATTTTTATATTTTATATATTTAATATATTCATAATATTTAATATATTTTTATAGATACATATACATATATATATATATACACACACACACAAACTACAGCTTCCTAATACCTAATTTATCTTTGGTTGTAAGTGTTACTGTTTTGCAGATTTCTCTATAGAGGCTTTGAAACTGCACTGAAAAATCATGTTTGAAGAGAAAAAAACATCCCTCTACAGTTATTACAACCACAAAGGAGTTATAGGTGAGAAGCAGTTCATAACTATATTACCCATTCTATAAATGTGGCAATTAACTGAAAGCCAGAGTCAGCATTCCAGTTCATGACTAACAGCAAAGCTACCTGTAAAATTTTACAGAAATTCATTGAAAAAGCTCATATCCACTGTTAGGGGAAAAAAAAATCTATTAAAAAAATTGATATCCAGAATTTTCTGTGTAATTACCCTGATGAGATAAAAATATACATAGGTTTATCAGGAGTTTGGTAGAGAACAAATGAAAAAACAGCCAAACACAAAACCCCACACCAAAAGAGTACCCATATTGACTGTGAAAGAATATTCGAAATCTTGAAAAAGTTAATTAAAAATTCAAGACATAACATTCTGCCAAGTATATCAAACAAAATGTCTTCTTTCATTTTTCACGTCTAAACATGGTTTTACATTTTTCAACTGCATGTTTGATTGTATTTCAAAAAAGTAGTCATTTAAACCAAAGATTGAAGCATTGTTTTATCTCCTTGCTGTCTTGAGCACACCCACAAGCTCCAATGGCCCTGATCAGCTGTAACCATCATTATCTGTAATGTAAGAGTGTCTCCCCACCAGGGCTTTATCTGCTGGTGCTGGAGGTCAGCTCTGACCCGTGTGTGACCTCAGATCAGGCTGCTGTGAAGGACTGTGAGAGGCTTCTCCCAGTCTCCACCTGCAACTGGGGCTGAATGCAAGCTCAGGACCTGCACCTTGCTGTAGGGAAGGGTTGTAGGGACTTCCCTTGCACCACCTCACACTGACCTCGACCCTGTTTTTGCATCTCTTTCTTGTCCTTGGTCCTGAACCGTCATGGAATCATAGAATGGCTTGGGCTGTCAAGGACATTAAGGATCCTCTTGTTTCAACCCTCTGCCATGGGCAGGGACACCTTCCACTAGACCAGCTTGTTCAGGGCTCCATCCAGCTTGGCCTTGAACACTTCCAGAGATGGGGCATCAACAGTTTCTTGGAGCAGCCAGTTCCAGAGCCTCACCACCCTCACAGTAAAGAATTTCTAACAGCAAACCTAAAATCTATCCTTTTAGTTATCACCTGTATTGCTGGTGTCTGGTTATCCCTGTCCTGCTGGATGGCCCTGGTTTCTGTCACCGGACCTTGTCTGCTGAGGCATGGTGGGACTGCATCCATGCCAATGAGGACCCTAACTGGCCTCCCATCTGTGACTCAGTCCCTGGCTCCCACAGCCCCATGGGATCATCTCGTGATTGCAATGTCCTGGCAATAATGAGTGAAAGTGGATCATGCCAGCAATTTTGAAATGTGTAGGTATGAAAAAAAGAAACAGGAACTTGCCATGATGGACACTTCTAACTCCTATCAGTTAACATTTTCTCATTAAAAAAGATATTGGAGGAGAAAAAAAAATCCTAAATCCCAAGCTGTTCCTGTGTTGCTTTGCATTTGCCCTACTTGACTGTTTACATGTGGTACCTGAGAGGAATTGTGAGATGAACTTGATTGATGTTTTTAAAAAACAAAGTTCCGAAACCTGTGCTGAAGACCTTCCCATAAAGAAATGCAAGTAATTTAGTCATCATGCATGTTAAACATTCTCCAAAAAGACCGTGAATTTAGCATATTCTCTTTAATTGCTTTCTGTCTCATGTTTTAATTATTCTAAATCAAGCATGAATATCTGAACAACTGATTAATTTCCCTCATTAAGAAATATTTTGATGGTCTGCACATTTTAGAGTGTGACATTTGGTTGAAAATGTAAACTTTACAATTTAACTTTTTTGTGAGGAATTACATTAGATCTATGTTACAGTTTGAACACTGAGGTATCATCTATTTTGTCTTGTTCCATTCAATAAACTTTTTTTTCTGGATACTGGCGCTGATTAACTATATGTAATTACAAGTGATAATGGGATTATAGAGGTAGGTAAACAGTAACATGAGATTTGCTTAATGATCGGTTCTTTCTTCCCCCTTAATTTCAAGGTAGTAAACAATGATAGCAGCAGGTTCATTAAGAGAATCAGTACTTTTATGGACAGTTAAATACTAATTGTAAAGGTTGCTGCATTCAAGTGAATTTTATCTCCTTTTTTTTCTTCTTTTCTAATTAGAAGAAAAGCTAAGGATGTTAACAGGGACCACATCCTTCAGATAGGAACATCAATTTTAGAGGAACCACAAAGTTTTATATAATCAGGAATTTAAGACCCAGAACACTTGCCATACTGACATTGTTTACATTAAAAAAAAAAAAGAATTAAAAACTTCATTTTCTTTTATAGTTTTGCTTTGTTTTTTAGTTGCAGTTTCTAGCCATGCTTCTTCCTCTTTATTTTTTAAAGGTAAAGCATCATTTTAATTGTCTGTCTGTATGACAAAGAAAGAAATGAAGCTGATTTTTCATGGCAAAGCTGTATATTCATAAAGAAAAAAATAAGTGTGTGTTGTGCGTGAACTGCTGCTTGTCACTGTCCTCACCCATGTTCTAAATCTCAAAATTAAGAAAAAGACCCAATTTTCACAGCTTTTTGAGTTTTTCGTCATTTTCTCTAACTTTCTATCTGTACAAATAAGCTTAAGGCAAAGGACTTGAGGAATATTAGTGCTGAGCAGAAAAGAGCAAGTGAATTACATAAACAATATTTTTTGTTTACTAAAGATGAATACAAACTACAATTTCAACCCCATCACACATTCCAGCATTTCTTTGGTTTGTCACAGACAGGAATAAATGGCAAATATATTCAGATTTTCACAGAAGGGAAAATTTTTTAATTCATCATTTCAATTGTTAAAATTCATCTGATTAGGAAAAAAAAATGTCAAAAGTTCCCACAAGAGCTAAACTCCATCAAAAGTTTGATCCTTCTTTTCCAAACACAAAATATTTTTTCTTCAGTGTGCTTACTTCATGCTTATTTCCAAAGGAAATAAACCATAGTGGTACAGGCTATAAAATAAAATAAATTAACTAACTAGTAACAAAGTCAAAACAAAGCACTGCATGTACAGTTCTTTGCCTAAGGAGAGAATGACAGAGAGAATGGATAAGACATGACTAAAATTACTTAGAATGTTTAATGCATTTCTGGAATCTGCTCTCACATGATATCAATGGGGGCACTGCAAGAACCTATAAAGTAAAGCAGTTGTTGCTTTTTGTTCTTGCACCAAATTGGAACATCGTGTTTGTTTTCCATTTGTTACTTAGATTTCCCTGCAGCTATGCCTGTATAAGTAAATAGCGTGATGCAGAAAGAAGAGATCAGTAGATCAAAGCAGTTGGTACTCAGGATCTCACACCCACACTGCATGGGGCTGGAGAGTTTTACTGAATTTCACCAGGTCCCACACATCCCAAATGTCTCCAGCACACATTTTGTTAAGAAGAGTGGCAGTGCACATCTCTGGCCTCTGGAAGGAATCTACCTTCTGTGCACTGAAACCTTCTCTGACCCGAACCAATGTGTGGATACAAAAGGGAGATTAACTTCAAAACGTCAGTTCTGTTCTCCACCAAAATGTCAGTTTAAACACACAGTGTGTCAGATGAAGCTGCCTCCAAGTTGTTAACTGGAGTACATGTCCTCATGATCTCACATTTAGCAATGCAGCACAAGCCTAAGAGTTATGCACAACAGCATTTTGAGTAGGGGAGGCACACAGTGAATCATGGGTGACACATCCTAATCTGGAGAGCACAGCTAGACAACACAGTAGCTGTCTGATCACATGGGAACCACTAAGCTTCAGCAAATTGTAATGTTTCAGATGGCATCTATCATGAAATAATTTTGCTTTGTTTCTTTATGGGAAATTAAAGACCTCAAAAATTAACACTTTCAAAAATTTTAGGAGAACTAGTAGGCATAAGTTCTAAAATTGTTGCCTTTAAATTAGCTATTAATATTTTTGAAAAAGATCTTGGATCTCGGTAACACTAAGATAAGCAGGATGGTAGAGGAACAACAGATGTTTATCTTAGGTCAGATACTAACATTTTTAGTGGCCAAAGTGTACTATGATTAATGCTATTTGTGATAAAATGCACAAAATTGAAATCCAGAAATCTGCTCAGCTATTAAATAGACTTTCAGTACTTAAATAGGTGCTGTTTTCAATCAGAAACCATGTTTTCCATGCTTGTATTTATTGTGCTAAGTTATGGTCATGAGCCATATAGAACTATTAGAAAGCAAATGAAGCTTACAGAGATGGTGAAGGGTCTAGAGTGGAAGCTGTATGAGGAGCAGCTCAGGTCTCTTGGTCTCTTCAGCCTGGAGAAGAGTGGACTGAGGGGAGATCCCATTGCAGTCTGCAGCTTCCTCATGAGGGGAAGCAGAGGAGCAGACACTGATCCCTTCTCTGTGTGACCAGTGACAGGACCTGAGCAAATGTCACAAAACTGTGTCCAGATATTAGGAACACTGGAAGAGACTCCCCAGGGAAGTGGTCATAGCTCCAAGCCTGACAGAGTTCAAGAAGTGTTTGAACAACGCTCTCTGGCGTTGACACAGTGTCATTCTTGGGGCTGTTCTGTGCAGGACCAGGAGTTGGACTTTGATTATCCTTGTGGATCCCTTCCATTTCTGGATATTCTCTGATTCTATGCTATGATTATTTTATAAAACATAAAGAAAGGAGAATTATACTAATAGTACTAAGTGTACAGCTACCAAATGATTAGGGCAATCACCTATCAAATGGGAGACCTAAAATGTATGTCCAGCTATCTCAGAAGGGTTTCCACTGCCCATATGTTCCCAGAAGGATAGTTTAGCCTCAGAAAGAGCCATCCTACACCACATCTGTAAAAGTCACAGCAAAGAATGCAGCAGAGAGAAGAAACCACACATCCAAAATTCAAGGAAAAGGTAGTATTTTGCAGCTTAGTGCTACGAAGACATTCAGATGGAAAAGTGGGACTCAGGATTGCTTGTGTTATATGAAACAAGTGCTGGAAAAATTTAACAAGAAATAAGTAAAAAAAAAAAATTCCTACTCAATTCTTTGAAAAAAGTAGTCAGAAAATGAAAATTCAGACCCAGTTCAGACCCAGGTTCAGAGTGGACAGAGTTGCTGTTGCCATGAATAACATAGCTTATCTGAGGGACAGGGACTGGATTTAATTTTTATCCCTATGTGTCCTGGTAACTAAGCCACTCTCCCAATAGAGAGAAAAGATTGCTGGACAGAGATTCTCTTGACCACATATAGTCACCTATAATCTTCCCAAAAGGGATTAGATCTGTTTCATCCTGCAACAATCTTGACTACAGATGGACACTAGATCAGATAAAGAAAGGTATCTCAAATAAGATGAGAGAAGTTGCTTTGGTAACTAGGTGTCCCCAGGAAATTGTGATGGCAGTAGGGGCCTAAATCTGGGACTTAAAATTGTCCTTTGGGTACTTAGCAAAGATACTCTACTACATTAGGCACCTCAGCCTTTTATTAGATAAAGGTCTTATTGATGATACAGGCAAGAGATAAATCCAATTTCTTCTTACAATTTTCTTCCTTGGTTAGCAATAACCCAGCCTACAAGGGACACTTGTAGCACTTAGAAGCACAACAAAGGAAATAAAACATAGTTTAAGTGCAGAGACGTTTTAAAATGTTAAGTGATACAGTGCTGTGAGTTGCACAATTATTAGAATTTAGCCACTTAATAAGCTAGCAGTTCTGATTATGTGCATCAGCTACCTCTGTGTATTGCAAATCTGGAAATAGGTTAGAAATGACAATTTATTTTAAAGATGTTTCTATTTAAGTTAATGGTATGGAAAAATCTAAAAAACTTGTTCCATCAAAAGAATCATCTTAGTTTAATAGACACAAAAAATTTTTTTTGCAAAAGGTTTTGAAAATATTCCTTATAGTTTTAGATACATTTATGCCTATAGCAGCTGATTCATAAATAGAAAACAAAATATTGTAAAGTTTTATTGATTCTACACTTTCAAATTTACTAAATAGAGATAAACAGAATGGGCATGCTAAGATTTTTTTTTCTGATTAATTTTATGGTAATTCCACGTGTTTCAGTTTTAAATTAATTGTTTGAATACTAAATTATGCAGCTTTATGATCCAGGACATAAGCAGAGCTCTAAAGATGCCTCTGAGACTTAAAAGAGACGGCATTAGAAGCTCATTATTGCCGGCACATTTACCATGGTTAAAGTAGGGGAAATGGCCATTAAGTTAATGTAATAGTTAAACTGCGTTAATTTGAAAAACTGCCCAGTGAAATGCTTACAGTGGTGGTGTTGGGGTTTTGTTTGGCTTTTTGGTTGGTTTGTAGTTTTTTTATTCTGTAGCCTCTTCAAATATTAAAGAGTCAAAACCATTTGAAGAGCAGTTATTTTCAAGCAACTTAACATAATGTTTATACTTGAAGAAATATTCAGTTTATCACTCAAATATGTGTCAGAGTACCAACATTTTCTAAAGAGAGAAGAGCAGATGTTAATATGCATAGAGGATGAATGAATTCAGGACTATTGGGTGATAACAAACAAACAAAATAAGCTCTAACTCTCCTTTCCATTAGTCCCTTCATCCTCTGGGTCCTTTCTTCCAGACTTTGAAAAGCAGTAGAACTTAATGAGAGTAACAGTACCTGTCTCCTAATAGCTTGAAACTCCAAAGTAAACATTACAAACTGTTGAAATGAGTTTGTAAAGGAGAGCAAAAACGTAACATGTAAGTCCTAGAAAAGTTCACACTGAAGAAATATAATGATTGATATAACAGGATTAGATTTAATACACTTTATGTCTCCTAAAATGAAGTCATCAACCCCACAAAAGTAAAATGCAGAGTAATCCCCAAGACATATATATGGCTTACCACTTGCTTCAGAGTGGTTGCAGAGTATGGTGCTATGTTTAATGCCCCCTCAAATTTTTTTTCATATTAATTATACAAACTTCAGGGTTTTTTTCATTGCTGTTGCAATTTTACCACTTTTTTGTTATCTTGTCACATTTTTGGTCTCAATAATTTCTTTGGTAACAGAACCCACTCTTCAATCACTTTGGAAAAAAAAAATAAAGATCTTATTCCCTAGGTTTTCACTTCAAATAGTTACTTCTTGTGTTTTAGATTTGAGACAATGATCTTCTGAGGTTTTTACTACTTAAACTTCATAAGGATCATTGTAGATCCCAACGGTTCTGGCCAGAGGTGGTGTCATTAGGTAGAAGTGAGGCAATACCTTTGAGACCATCAAGATGAGAGATGCTATGTAGAGTACAGCTGTCTCAAGAGACAACATGCAGAAAGAGAAGCATTCACAGAATTTCACTGTCAGGGTGTATCCTTAAATGGGAGCATTAACTGGGTAGCATAAAGTTTGGAGCTACTTCCCATACACTGATGTCATACACTGATGTATCATACCTGACTTCATGTCTCATAAAACCTGGACAGCTGATGTCACTGTCTGTTTTGGTGGACAGGAGGTGTGGGGCAGATGGTCTGAGGCTGAGCAAACAAGCACTGGATTAAGAGACGTGGGCATTTCAAAAAGTCATCATCACTGATACTGCCTCAAAATAGAACTTCCCAAATCTCCTACCAAAGCAAGGAGTAAATTGGTCTGGGCCAGGTGAAAAAAAAAACAAAGGTGGGGAAATTTGGCACCTGCTTTGTACCCCACCTTATGTTGTGTGTGCTGCTTCTGCCCAAGTGACTCTCAAGATGCTTTTGGTGGCAGAAGAGGACAAGAAAAGATGAAGGATTGCTCTCTGTTCTCAATCTCAGACATGGAATTAGCACACAGGAACTCTTTAGTTATAGGCCAAAACAGTGCTTGTGGGAACAGAAAGCTGATGCAGATCTAGAGGAGAGCAGCAGAGCCAGTATCACTCGTTAGGTCACTGCTGGAAGCTTTCAGGCAGCCCAGACATACCTAATTTACTCATTGTAACTAGGAAGAATGTGACTGTTATGATCTCCTACTTTGTGGTTCCACACCATGGTGTTTGAGGAAGGAGGAGTTCAGGCAAACTGCTCTTCATTCTTTAGTCGTTTTTCCTTCCCATTAGCCCTGACTACAGGATTACAGAGCTCATTGTTCCTCTACCCTCTCCCTAGGCAATGGTGGAAGCTCAAGAGCTGCAAATATTACTTCTTTGCAAAAATAGTTAGAAGTCTGGTCCGTATGGGGATCGAGTATCTGCCTGAGGAAGAGGTTGCATGTCTGTGCTGTCCATGTTATTAATCAGGCTTTGGCAGCACTAGAAATGGGTGCCAAAACCCAGCTACTTCAAATTTGATGTGGAGAGGTAGAAGTAAAAGATAGAGAAAGACATCAGGAGTATTTTCCACCTTTACTTTTTAAAGTAAAATAAGCCTTAGGCTTCCTGAATCCCACAGGGATTACGTTATGATTTAGCTCCAAACCCATACCTGGTAAAATAAAGTCAATGGGAATTTTTTTCTAAAACTGGTGTAGTTACCTCAACTATAACTTGTCAGAGATCATAAGTGAGTAGAAAATAAAGTGAAATTAAGTACTCAATAACTTTAGATTCCGTTTGAAGGATAACTTTTCTGCTACTAAATCAACTGGAAATCGATAGAGGCAAGAGCATCCTATAATTTACTGTTCCCAATATCTGCACTGTAAATTGCCTTTTTTCTTGTCTTGGCTACCTTAAACTCTACTGAATTTTCCTGACTTACTGAGGCTTTCTTAAAGAAAAATAAAATTAGAGATGAAACAAATGAAAAATTTTTAAATTATTTTGTATTTTCTACTCATACTTCAATATGTTCAAATATTTGCTTAAACATTATTAACATGAGTTATGATTCCTTATTTCATTTTAAGAAATATCCAGGCGACACCAAAAGCACTTTTGGTGAAGATATATCTTGGGAATGTATTTTTGAGACCAATTTAACAATTTTCCAAAATGAAGCGTTACCTACTATTCCAGTCAGTAAAGTGGATGTATGAACAAATGAAAATATCCTCTTCCTTCCCACTGTATTTCCTCCCCTCTCCTGAATTTCCAACACTGATTATACGATTATATGACCTTCACTTACATGAAATTAAAAAGAAAGCAGAATAAGAAAGAGTAGCAAACAGCTTTTCATTTGTTGGCAAATTCACATTGTTATCTCCAAAAGAAATTTTAAATAGCTCTTTCTCTGAGAGTCTTTACAATGAAATCTGATCAAAGTTTATGCCCTTCAAACAGGAAATTTATTATTCCTATGTAAAATGTGTGTTCCTAAACCATTATAGTTACACACAACATAAAAGTTTCATGTTTACATACAAGTAACAAATGGGTGTGCCTTGAAAGAACTTGTTTGTCCAGTCTAGCCTTGAATATTTGGATGCAAAACGGGCCCAAACAGGCATCTTCTTTTAGGTTTCATTCCCTTTAGACACAGATACATAAGAGATGCCTTTTGGTATTTTGTGCCACTATAATAACACTGTGTACACCTACTGCAAATGCAAATTCTTTTAGTATGTTCCACTGGTAATGATTTGTATTTGAATTAGTTTGTCTGTTTTTTCTCTGACATTTTTTATTCCCCTTTTTTTATTTTCTTTTCTGTCCATTGTCTTGAATATTGCTTGAAGAATGCCTACCATGCGACTTACCATAGAGCAAAATAGGTGTAAAACCAGGCATTAGAATCATTATCACCAGGCCTCCCATGAGTTTATTCCATTAAATATAAGCAACATTCCATTTAATACAAAAATAGAGCTTCGATTTCTGTAACAACCTCAAGGGACCTTAGACTGGAATTTTGTGTCGTGAAATTCAGATTATTGGATTCCATACGTCTTTGTTCCATACTTCCATACTGCTTCCATATTAATTAATTCTCACAGACTATAGAGTAACCACATAAACCAAAGAAAATGTTCTTTTGTAGTTTGCTCTACAAGAGTCCATTTTGTTAACTCCCTCTTGCCCAAAGTGATGGCCTAACCATTCTCTTTATCAATGGCTAGCAGCAGTGAAATGATGCCATTATGTGAAAACACATTCCATATTTTCAAATCTCACAGCATGCATAGATCAGCTTGCAAGGTGATGTTACACAGATCAGATGACATACTATCAAAGAAGATGGCTGATCTTTTGAAGGAGGCTTATAAATAAAAATTACAATTAAGGATGAGAATTAAAAATACATTACATAATTTAAACATACTGATGATTGCTTCTTACCTTACAAAAGGTTATATTCTTCTCTCTTCAATTAATGCAGTTTTTATTAGCAGAGAATAGAAGAGTCTCTGTCCCAAAGAGTTGGACAGAGCAAAATGAATGTGGATCTTTTTAAACTTAAGTACTTGTAAAATGCCATTAACTATGTAAATTTGACACTCAATTACCCTCTCTGATGTTATAAAAGTGCTTTTAATATTTGGAAGAAAAACATCTCAGCCACTAATTTTGAATTGAAAATAGGCTTAATTTAGTTGATTCTAAACTTTTTTTGCCAGAGTAGAAAGTTTTTTATAATGAACAATAGGGATTCTGAGAACAGTTACCAAAAGTCAGACTGGGACTATGTCACATTTTCTTAAGCATACTTAACACTCCCCAGTTATAAAAAAAAAAGAGTTTTCCCTTTCATATAATTTTGCCAAATTTCAACACTTTCTCATGAAAGATTTTACTCCAGGTGTGTGTCTATGGCTCATCATTTCCTTATCCCTGAAAAAGTCACTTAAGTAGTTCAATATATGGCTTTACAGTGTTAAAAATGCAATTCAGTTCAGAATTATGGAGCATTTCATGTGTCCACAGAACAGCTTTCATTGACTTTACTTACAGCTGTGTGTACCCTGCACCTGTGCAAATCAGACTCCAGAGTGTGCCCAGAAAATTGAGGAAAACATGCAATTCAACCACCTGTGAAAAATTTAACAGCTTGATCCCCAAATAAAAGTCAAAAATACATAGCATTTTCTATGCCTTCTTGTTGAAGCGTCACTATTAATGTAAATTAGAAGTGAGAGATGGGCATGTGTACTCTTAATTATTTGAGTGTTAATCTGGGGGGACATAGGTTCTGTGACTGGAACAAGAAATGTGTTAATTCTGCATTTACACTGACTTTGAAGATCACTTATTTCCTATGTGATACACCTATATATTTCCACCATAGCTATCTTGGAAGAGCACTGCTTTGGGATACAGCAGACATGTTTATACTATCGTACAAAACCTGAGTTACATGAAATTATCAGCATTTTCAGCTGAAGGCTTGATGCAAGAAAGACAAATCAGTCTGCCACCACTAAAGCCCACTGCCAAAAAGAGTTCTACTTGCCATAACTGCCTCTTTCTGAGACTTTACAGGCGTTGCTGCTGGATGTCTGACTCATTATGAACAAAGAAAGTTGTGCCAACAGAACTTTATAAAAGAGACAAAGCCTTTGAAAGACTTGGTCTCACTCATGCAGTCATTTAAACGAGCCTTGTTTTCTTCAAGGCTCCAAGCTTTTCCTTTTGTGATATACAATTTCAAGGGATCAATGAAGTGTTTGCTTTATGAAGAGAGGCACCTCCTTTCTTTCTGATATTTCAGTTTAAACTATTTCATCCCTTGCTGTGATTACTCCTTATAAGGCAGCAGAACAAAACAGATTTTCGCTTGTCTTGTAAACGACTTTCAGTTCTCATCACTATTTTGTCACAAGAATACAGTCATTTGGTGCAATTTTCCACTTTTCTTAAATTTATTATTTTGACCCAGAGAGTAACAAGGACACAAGATTACCTATTGAAATTGCAAGACATTGGTGATAATGCACATAATTTTCATAGAACTCCCAATAATACATTTTCAAAACAGTAACCCTCAACTTCTGTTTCTAGGGGATTTTTTTTTGCCAAGACACCCAGTGCTACAAGGTTTCACCACTGTACCATGAGGGCCTGTACCACGTACAGGCAAAACACTGCACTGCCTCACAGAAAGATATTTTTCTCTTTGTTCATAAAGCAGGCTTTGTTCCTTGTGGAAAATGCATTGCTAATGTGCCAGTTTAACAGGATAATTCATATATTCTTATCTAAGTGGGACAGTATGATATGTCACTCTTTCTTTTGTTTTTCTTTTTTTACAGAACTTAGTTAAACTTGGCCAATACCCACATGAAGTAATCTGTAATGAGCCCAGAGACACTGAAGCTCTTAAGAGCAAAGCTCTTTTTAGCTGATTGTTAAATTAAAATCAAACTTGCAAATCCAGTAACCCCACAGTGGCAGAGCTGCTGTACTGGTGTGTCCCCATGTCCAGCCACAGCGAGGCTGAGCATGTAGATATACACACATGGGCACCCTTGCATGTGCACACGTGCATGTGCACACAACCAGCCACACAGGACAGCATGGAGAGAAAAATCTGCACTCATGCAAATGCCAACAGCACCAGAACATAAAGTTCCTCACCCAGTAAAATAGTTAGAAATGGAGTTTGATGAGAACACAGGACAGCCTGCAGTGATTTGGCACAGGGTATGATCAGACAAGTGCCAGCTAACATGGCACTGGCCCCTTTTATTCCTATCCCTCTATTTCCATGCTTGTTCCTTTGTAGAGCATGCTGATTTCTCCACTCTATGCCTTTGGTTCCTCCCCTAAACATCTCATAATGAGGTCTTGTATAATACCAAGATGCTCTTCCACAGCATCCCACAATGACCCCCAAACTTGGTAGGCAGTAGCCTCCTCACCTCACCTCCTCACTACAACCTGTGAAGTGATCCAGAAAGCTCTCTCAGTGACTAATGGTGATGAGTGCCATCCCCAAAGCACTGATGGCTGTCCTCTGACAGCCTTGGGGCAGGGGCTCATTTTTTCTAAGTTGATTGTGATTCCTTCACTTCCCAGTGTGACTCTCTGCATCTTAGTGTTTGTGGATATGAGCTTTTAATATAACCTAACACACACTGGTACATTCTTCAGAAAAAGTGGATGACTTCTGGGCAGTGATCTGTTTGGAAGTTCAAAGCGGCTTAAATGCAATTTTGACAATAATGGCATGTTATATTGCATTTGGGTTCAGCCACCTCTTTGATGACTGGAAGTATTACAGTAACGTTTATATATTCCTAAAACTGAATAGGAATTTATCCTCCTCAGACAGGATATATAGCAATATCTGAATAGTGTCAGTTTACAATGTACCACATTAAAATACAATTTTGTTTTGCTTGATATAGTGATGTCTAAGCTCAATATAAGGGAATGAATTTCTGTCTCCTTTCCTTGCCCATGCCAAAAGGGCACAAAACCTTGGAGGGAAGAAGACCAGACATTTGAAGGTATTACGCATTTTACCCCTCCCAGTTTGATTTGCCATGAAGTAGGATTGAATGTACTTCAATCTGTCATAGATTCCTCTGCAAGTGTGTGTGTGTGTGTATTATTTCTTATAATTCCATTGTCTTCACTTACTTGAACTAAGCCAAATGAGCTGTACAAACAGCATTGCTGTGTCATTAGAGGAAGAATCTCTGTCAAGTGGGAAGAGCTTTCAGCCTGGCATTAGGACTTCATAGGAGCACCAGCAGAAGGAGCTGGTGATGCTTAGCATGTCCCAGCCACTGGATCATCAAGGCTGTTGTCTCTTTTCTCAATGTTCTTGATAATGTGTCAGGTTCAGGTTCTTTCCTCATTGCCCTGCCGTGCTTGACATCTGTCAGAAAGATGAATTCCTGAGACTGACCCCTCTGATTGATAAGCACGGGATTGCTCTTAAGAGGTAAATGCCAAATCTTCAGGGTCAGTCCTCATCACCATACACAGAAGGAGAATGCAGCCTCTCTGAAATAATTCAACAACACTTAAAAAATAAAATGAAAAAGTAACAAAGAATTCTTTAACAGGTACCTGACTATACTTGGAAGCAGGTACAGATAAACCAAACAAAAATGTGCCATGATGTAAAATCATCATCCTAGGATCTTCTGGTTAATGACAGTCATGTTAAATTATCTTCTGTCATGGTTTCTCTAAGTGGAGCCCAGTCATTACATAGCCTGTCCTTGGCTTTCCCTCTCTGAAGTAAATACAGAATGAAATGACTGCATTGATTTTACATTTTCTTTCTTAGCTAGAATTACTTCAGTAAGTGCATGCTCTCTCCCAAAGTTTTTGACAATCTCCAGTCCTAACAGCTGATTTAATTAAGCAAACTGCTCATTTCTTACCTACAGAAATATAGTTTTGTTCCACAGAAATTGCCTTTTTTCATTCCACTTAAAGATGCCTTTGAAATTCTCCATTCTACCAGTGAAACTTCACACATAGAAATGTGTTTTTGATTGTAAATCTGCCTAGTTACAGATGCAGTGCAGCATATCCTGGCAGATAAATGGGTCTTTCCAGATTGCATTTTCTCATACAGATTTAAGCACCTAAGTTTTTCAGAAAGCTGCGTGTTTATCATGCAAATCCATACATGAGGACAAAGAATATGTCTCTTTATCAGGCCTTGTCAGAAAGTAGATACGAAGTTATAGAAAAAAAGTCATTTGGAATGTTTGACTTAGATGACCCTTGGAGACAGCCTGCTGAGATTTGGAGAAATGCTGGTAACAGTCTGAGTTATCCTGCATGTAAAAACAAGTTCTGCTGCTAGAACCTACATGTACAAATGTTGGGCTGTTCCTTGCTGGATCCTTGCTGACTTTAGGAATGTACTGCAGGCACAAGAGACTTGCAGAAGAAATCAGGCACACAGATGAAGCCTGGTTAGACAGCTTACTTCTTTTAATCCTTGATAAGATTAGAAAGTCCTGCACTACAATTTTAGAATACTTTAAAAAGCAGGTTTGTGTGTCAGGGCCAAATAATTTAAAAAAGGAATTAAAGTCTTTATACTAGGTCATGCATTTCAATTATGGAGAAAGACATCCCAAAGGGAATATAATAGTATCTACCAGCAAAAAGGATTTTGCTACTTTATTCCACAACTGGTTTGCAGAGGATCCCTATTGCACTGGTCAGTACCAGAGTCAGTGTGGGTCAGTAATGGTCCCCTAAAGCAACATTTTCATGTTCCAACATGGGTGAGAATGAAGCAAATTTGCCCCCTGCAGCTGAAACAAGGAAGAAGCATGGAAGAATAAATGTTTCTGTACTGCTTCTCCCAGGTCACTTCTGCTGTGTTTTGTTGGCACAGCCAGCAGTAAGCTTGTGTGATGGTTTCTGTTTGGTTTGAAGTGGAGATCTCTGTCTAATCAGTACCAAAATGAAAACATCAGTTCCTTCCACACAGAATGCTGCACTACCTTCAGGGATAGCCTAGGAGAGTCAAGGATGCACTTTGTAATCCTTTGCCTTTGGTAGAGTGTTATGCATTATTATAATAATATTTCAATTGCCTTGTCAAAAGAAGAAGGTGCTTTGCACACAAACCTTACAGTCTTTTTCTGTGGAGAGAAGTGTCTCCTTTTCTACTAATATCAGAAAATGTGATCCATCCATCAAATTTTCAGACACTACCTACATGGCACATTAACAGATTTTGTTCAAATGAATTTTAGGGAAGATGAATAAATCCTTTTAAAAAAAGATAGTGACACCTGCCCACAGTACCATTTGGTCCAATTCCAAATCTGATTTAGCTATTTGAAGTTCTTCCTAGGTTGTCTGGAGCAATATGGAGAGTTGAATTTGTCCCTATCTATAGAAAATGACTTGCTACTTTACTATGACAATTTGGGGGTAGTGCATATTGATCCTCCTACTGTAAGTGATACAGGCTCCATTTTAATTAGATTATTCTGGTAGTAGTACACCAAATATTACAGTTTTTGCAATAAAGTCATGTTTAAATTATTAATTATTGCATTATTACCTTAATAAATGCTGAAGGTACAATAAAATTGTGATTAAAGGTGCATTATGAGAAGAAAATTATAGCATCTTTTAAGTTCTGTTGTTTACTGCTAGGCAATGATATTACTGTGCTATGACACACTTAGAGCATTTTCAGCCATCAGCATTAAGCTACCATTTAGCCAGTTACCAGTTTATTTTGAGATAGTTCTCTGTTGTTAAGCAGAAAGCAGAATCAATGTGCAGAATGTAGTGCTTTGGAGGTAGGAAAGCTTTGGGCTTAAGCTTCTCAAGTATCATAACAGAATTTCACCTTCTCAAATATCATAACTAATCTCAAATATCAGCAATGTTTCTTGGAGCTGATGTAATAGCCAAAACAATGAACAAAAGGAGGGCCTCTTCCACAGGTGAAGACAGGGATCTGATGTCAGAGGCTTCTGCCCCAAGATGAAGAATCTTGAAGTGATGGACAGCATTGGCTGAAGTATTCCTATTTTAACAGTAGCACTATTAAAAGAAATACACAAGCTTTTAGTATTCTACTTACCTAGAGTTCCCCACTATAAGAACAGACTACAAGACATTTTTCATGTGTTGTTGCCTAATATGCTTTCATCACATACATTCCTGATTAAAGTGAAGAGAGAATTTCTGTTGGAACACAATGATGAGTCTGGTTACCAGTGTAACTGAGCTGATGTAGCTTTGGTAATTAGATTTGCAGCACCATCTAAATTTTTTGCAAATCTTTTTAGAGAAGAAAAAAAAAGAGAAAAAAGAGAGACGTTCTATACCTACAAAAAAACAAAGAAAGCTTGCAATTTATTCTTCATTAATATTCTATCTTACTGTATCAGCTCTGATGCTTATCTTATTCCTGGCAATTCTGTTAAGCAGTGCTAAAAGAGATTTAAACATGTTTGCTGTTTGTTGAAAGTTCACAATTTTAAGGAAAAAAAATTATTACAGTTCCACTATTAGTTTTTATGAACAGGATATTCACATCTGACCCAGCAGCGCAGAACACAGTGTACTGCATGGAGGCTTCTGCTAGCTCTCAGCAAGATAAAACAACCCTGTGAAGTGAGCAGTCCAACTCTGTTACCTTAGAGCTCTAAGCACCAATTAACCCTGGGGTTTAGCTCATATTTCTTCCTTCCATGTTGTCGTTTATATTGCAGTTACAAAGTTAATTAGATAATCTATCTGGATGTATTGTGTTTCTATTTAAAATGACAGATTCTCTTGGATAAGGTGATAAAAAAGTCACATATGTGGGAGCTGTAATGACAACGATGTGGAATTTCTTTTAGCTTTGAGTGATGGTGAGAATTTATCTTCTAAGAGACAGATACAATTTTCTAGCCACAGTTTGTTTTCTGTGTTGCACATCAATGTTTGCAGCTGTCCTGCATTTCTCTTCACCATATGCCAAGTATAAGGTCCTTTTGTATCAACATGTCACACTTGCTTAGTATATTTAAAATTAGTTGAGAATTAATGAGCTTGATGTATGTTGCCACATTTTGTCTTTTCTGCTTCTAATATTTCTTGAATGCATAAAGTAGACAGGTTTGATGGGAGTTAGGAAGTTTGATGGGAGTGACTCTAGGTTGCACTAATGCTTTCATCCATATAATATCATAGAATAGAATCACAGAATACCCTAAGGCAGAGGGGACCCACAAGGATCATCAAATCCAACTCTTGGCCCTGCACAGGGCAGCCCCAAAAATAACACCATGTGCCCGAGATCAGTGTCCGAGCACTTCTTGAACTATGAGTTAACTGTAAAATGTTGCACACACACCTCAGTTACACGCTGTTCACAAGAAGAAAAGTATGCTGTAAGCCAGGAACAGCACCATATATTTTCATTTCTTGACACCTGGTCTACAAATATGTATTTGGTCAGATTTCCTTTAGACAGAGCAGTCCTTGAACATAAGCATTTAGGAAACTATGACATTTTAATGGTTATAATCTCCAATGCATAAATTATCTGAATATAGGAAATTTCATATTGATACCAAATTAACAAAGCAGTGCTGAATAACCTTTCCATTTCCCCTTCCCTTCCCAACTGTCCTAAACCAGGTTTCTTTTCAGAGCCCAGACCCCCTGCTCTGGGTGAGGATAATAAAAGGTCAATTGCTGCATGGAGTATAAATTTTTTTGCTTGTTGCACAAAAAATGCAGGTGCACATAAATATATAGAAGGAGANCAACATATTAATTAGAGTCAAAATAATAACCTATAACTGCAGTTAGGACAATAGTCTGAGCAAAGCAACAAAGGCTTATTCTGCCATCTCTAGAGAAATGACAGATCAAAATTTAAGGAATTAAACACAACAGATGGCTTCTATGACTAAGGCCAGCTCTCTAAGCAACACGGGTTATAAATATACATATTAAACAGAATTACTTGCATTTTGGAGCCAAAGCCAGATACTTCGGTATATTTCCCTTCCTATGTAAGTGTCTGAAAGGTTTTATTTTTGTTGCAGAACAGAACAAAAATACAATTCTAAAGTTCTTTTGATACAAAATTTTCATCCTCCTCAGTCTAGTGTCAGATACTTCCTGAGAATATGTGCTTTTAATCTCTCTACATCAGTCGAATTAACTTTGACACATAACAATCTGTGGCTTTCAGAAATAACACCTAAAGAATAAATCTTTTACATTGGTCCAAATGTTTAGGAATTTAGAAGGAAGTAATTGCCTAGGCTGTTTCACTAAGCAACCAAAGAGACTGAAATTCAGAAATTTTCTCTGCATCCTCAGAAAACAGTCAAGGTATGCAGAATGTGAAGAAACACCTCTTCTGTTCTCACTGCTGCATAAATGAAGATGCAATTGAATGGGGTAATTTTAGTAAATCCTGGAAGATTAAATGAAGGCAATCATAGAATGAGTGGTGCTCTTTTGTATATAAAACACTAAGAACAATCTGCTGTCAAAGATGTGAAGTTTTCTTATGAACATACTTCGTTGTGCCCAAGAGCTGAATAGTTTATTACAAGCCTGCAGATCAGCATCTCTGTAGTCCACCAACAGCTGTATCATTGAAATACATCTATAAAAGAGATCAGATGTAAATAACGAAACAGGACTTACCCATGACCTTCCACAGCTATTGAAAAGTGTAAGGAAATATTACTTTAAGCCATAAATGTACAGTAGAGATAGTGCCAAGAGAATTAAACAACCATCTGGTGTAATTATTCATGTTCTCTAAAAATAGTTTGCATGTGAATGTGGCACCATATTTCCCTATATAATTTAGAGGTTTGAATCTAAAGGAAAATTACAGAAAATCACAGGAAATAAAGACTACTCTCTCTCTCTCTCTCTCTTTTTTTTTTTTTTTAATGCAGATTAACACATTCTCTTCTAAATAACAAGGCACAGGGAAAAATGCAGGGAGTGGGGGTGAATGGAGAGAAAGGAATGTAGTATTGGTATCTCTAAAGCAGATCTACATGTGACAACCCATCTGAATTCCTAATAATCTTTCCTTTATGTGCTGGTGTTTTCATGATACTTTGTAATACAGATATTTTCAGATTATACAGTTATCAGGTGAGAAACTGCATGAAGATTTTGGTGGCTGCTATTCTACGTATATGACGTAAAAATGGGTTTGAAGTAATACAAATGTTAATAAAAGAAATTTTTGTCAGATAAATAAATCATTCATCTCTGAGGAGGGCTAATTTGTGCATAAAAGACCATTTCTTGTCCCTGCTACAAGAACCTACCTACGTTTCTAGGAGCACCAGAGAGCTTCAGCAGCCTCCAAACACTGGCCAAAATTCTTTAGCAAGCCAAAGACTGAGCTGCATTTGAATACTGTATTCCAACAGCTCAAAACCAAATTAAATTAGTAGCAACCTGTCCAAGGACAAACTGCAGAAATTGTTCTCCCCACTCTTAATTACACATTTGTGTTCTATTACAACAGGAAAAAAAAATCTGTTTATAATACAGGCCGCGCTATGAAATTGTAAATTCTGTTGGGCAACTTGAGAAAAATTCAGCAGAAGTATTTTTCAGTGATAATATGCAACTAATGCACATCAGTAATGAATTTACAAAGAATGGGAAATTACTGCTCTTCACTAAGATAAGATGACCAGAATTACCACAAATGAGGATACCAACATGTGTGGCAAGAACGAATGGATGCTGATTGCAAAATAAATACCTGCAGCAGGTGTTTGATGTGTCATTTCCCAAGACTGCATGTGTGGAGGAGATCATACATACCACTGTGTACTCTGGGAGCCAAGTTTCCTATACAAATATGGACAACAGAGATGTGAGCTTAGCTATAACTCTCCCATATCAGATGGAGAGATGGAACTCTGTGTGTAAAAAAACTCAGTAAAATATTATCTCAGACAATAAATTTTGGAATTAAAACTACCATGGGAGTCAAGAATGGAAAGGAAAACCACAAGCAGACATTCTCTTGCTGCATTTTATTTTTTGAAAGCACTGTTTGCTTCAGTCAGGCTTCAGGAGACACAAGTGCACTTGATGTCAATTCTCAATTCCTTCTTCAAATTTTCAGTGATCATCTAAAGTTTAGCAGTTTGGTTTCAATACTCTCAGAATCCTATTCAACAGAGAAATAGTGTATTCCTTAAATCAACTAAGTAGAAACTAAGAACACGTAGGCAGCAGGATAGCAGGGTTAGGAGAAGGAAGAGCTTAGCTTGTCAAAGTCATGTTCCTAGGAATTTGTTTAATTGTCAGTACAGACTTTAAACACTTCTAGAAAGAGAAGGAGAATAAACATTGACACTAAAATGGATAGTAACAGTACTTTTATGATTTATTCTCACAGAGTCAAGTTGCTATAAGTGCAACTCCACACCTACTTATTTCAAAATAATATGTTGTATCATGATGGTCTCTTGGTTATTTATGCTTTTTTTACTGAGGAATGAATTCAAACTAATTAAAGAAATTCCATCATGTTTTTGTTTTCTGTCAAGTGCTCAACTAAGAGCAGTGCTCAGGAGAGAGCCTTTCTGTGGGTTAATACAGAGGCTATATACACAGGTAAAATGAGGAAAGGTGAGTAATTCCTATCTTGTCTTCACTTCTTACAATGTTCTGTATTATGTTCTTATAAATATATTCATTAGCTACTAAGAGTTGCCTTCTTAACATATGCAGTGTATATAGGAGAAAGCTCTAGATAAAAAGTAGAAGACTATTATAGAAGTCTTCTATATATTTCACTAACATTTAAAACAGCTTCTTTTGCCAACAGCATTCCTTCCTTTAGTACCAAACATTTGCTTTTAAGACATGATTGCTACCTCAGAAAAAAATGGTTTGAAAGCAATGTTTTTGTTACAAAGATAGGGTACTGTATCAAAAGTAATGTCAGGGTATTCTGTCTGATGAACAAATGGATTTTTTATAAGAATAGGAAAATAAAGCAGTAATAAAAGTAAATATCATCCTGTCCACATCCTTCTTTTCAAGGTAAAATCTCCACATACTCTTACGTTAATCCTACCAAAAAAATTGGATATTAAACATCTATATATACTAATAATTCTCTAGAGACATGGAGGAAATCAGGAATGGTGGGAAAATATTTTCCATACATAACCTGGTGCTTGCTTTCATCCTTAAATCCAACACATTAATCATGTCTTTCTCTTGAAATGCTTAGGATGACAAATCCCTTTTCAGAACTGTGTTTGTCAATACTCTTTATATTATTAATCAGGAAATAACAACTTCCAGATAACCACATTGGATGACTAATAAAATGTTTCATGTATCCAAAAAATCAAACAACTTCACTGGGTTCCTTACTAGGAACAAGAGTCATTTGAGCATATGCTATTTATGTTATTTGGGGAAGTTGTTATCTGACAATACCTACACCATGTCTGTGCCAAATTCAGAAAGACAAAAGTTGTCTCTCCAAGAGCTATTAATATGTTACTGTGCCTTTTGGGATGGCTGTTTAAATTTAAAGACACTTTTTTAAAAAAAGTGTTTAGAGAGGCTATTTTGAAAACAGAGAAGCTTCATAATAAGTGAGATTTAAATCAGAACAGAAAGTCTTGTTGCTTTCAGAAACCAAAGAAATATGCCTTAAGGTAAGTCAAGCAGAGGACAGTTTAAAACTCAGGTGTCAAGAACTTTTTACCTCAAAAGCAGTATAATCACCAAGCTGACAAAAATTACAACCCTGAATGTGTAATACCAAGCCCCTTTCATGATGTGATGCTGCTAACAAGAGAGAGATGAACTGATGAAGGAATAACAGCAGCTAATTTTGAATCCAGCCAAGCCTGAAGGAAGCATATTTTCCTCTTTCCATGAAACTCTTGAAATGGTGGGATGCTGTAAAATCTCTCTGCAATGAACAGGCAATAACAGATGCCACTTCCTTCCTGGGCTCTACAGAGTTCTTCAGAGCTTCTCACAACAGAAAAGCCACCTACAAACATATCATGCAGAAGAATAAAATTCAGCTTGCAAGCAACTGCCCATGTCACACAGTACCTGCACTATGGTGACTTCATGGAAATTATTTTAATATGGATGAGATAAGGCAATGTTATTAATTATTGCAAAAGTTGAATTTTTTTTTCTCTTGAACTAATTGAAGTAGACATGAAAATAACACCAAAATTTGAAATAATGATAAATTCTCCTGTAAAAAATTTGAATGCTTAATCCTTCCAGTCTTGAATAAGTATTGGAAGTAACAGTTGTTAACAGAAGAGAAGGGACATAAGTGAAATAAAAGAATTCTCTATGTGCATAGATTTTTCTATTATTAAAATATTACCTTGAACTCTTTTCCTGGAAGGGGATAGGTCATATCAAGTACTTAGGGAACCATTCTTCTCAATATCTAGCACATAATCTGGAAAGCACCCTCTCATTGGTATGTAGGTTCACTACACTCTGTGCCTGATCTGTTAGGAGTGTAACACACTCAAAATGGTATCTAAAAAACATAATATGCTAATAAATGCTTCATTGTGCCCAGATTAAGGGGCAAGTCTCCTCAAAGGCAGAAAATACAAGAGATATGGTACTATTGTTTTTTCTATGAGATCATAGTAAATCACAATTTTGTTGCATCCAAAGGATCTTATGTTAAATTATGCCTTATCAGTTAATTTCAAAAGCTCATTGAGTGTTTACTTACATAACGTCTGTGCGAGATTACAGATGCAGTCTTTCAAACCATCAATACTGCCAATTATATTACCTTAACAGCTGAAAATATATTATGGAGAAAATCCACAGATGTCCATAGAAGCCCAAAAAAGAACTGTCATCATGTTTTACATGCTGTAATCTTTGTGTGCAAATGAATTAGACAATTCAACTACATGTCACCAAGCTAGTAACTGAGACATTGCTACCAACTTCTTGGTGGATAGGAGTAAAGAGTGATTAACTGCTAATCTAATGAATTGAAAATTCAGTTGGGCCTGGATTCATCCATTGTAACTTTAGCTATTTCAATGAGATATTCAAATTAGAAAATTAGATGTAAGAAGTAATCTCCACAGTTTTTGGAAAGACCTCAGCCATTCTGAGCTTTATGTGGTTAGTTCACCATTAAGATGTGTAAATCTTCTTCTGTCACCTCTTACAGAGAAGACACTCAGGTGACTAAACTAAAGATGTGTGGACAATGTGGAATTGAAACACCTCTGCCACAGTGAGTGATTACAAAAAGCCCTACTAAATCTGCTGGGCGGTTAATGAAACTTAATGTTCAGATGTTGATCCCTTAGAGAGACATCACTGTATCAACAGAAATGAAATCATCAAATGCTTAAATAATTTGGGTGGAAAAATCTGAGAGTTCAAGCATTTAAGATGTTTGATAGTCACAAACATTTGCTGCAGCTACACTAAGCTCAGCAATGTCATAGTTGAAAAGAAAGCATCTGAGATGGCTTGTACGCTGAGTGTAGTGTCCTTATTATTAACTGCAATGATTATTCTGATCTCACTTTGCAGACCAAGCAGGGATGTGGTGACCAATAATGCAATCTGTAGGCAGATTTTAGGGCTAGTTAGCAAGAGAAGACTGCTGTTCCTGGGCTATTCCTGTTACTACTTTGTTATTGTGAGGTATGGACAGCCTGTTTCTGATTTATCAGGTTCTCACTTTTGTCACTGCCTCAGTGGTCTCTCTGGTGAATACCTAACACTGGAAAGCAAGATATTGCCCTCTGGTGTTGCAAATTGCTGGCCCAGAAGACATAATGGTCACATAGTTGATATACGCAGTGAGAAGTTCTCGAGGATTATGCCGATCTCTGAATAGAAATTTATCCAAGAAAAAGTTGGATTATTAAGACAACTTTATGCTACTTTTAACTCTTTACTTTTAACTCTACAACTTAACAGCAGAAGCATATTGCTCAACAGGATTTTGATATAGCAGCTATTCCTTGGGTTCTGAAAAGCTTCAGAGATACAAGTAATGCTTGAGTCATGCAGAAGCCAGAGTATGGCTTAGAATGTACTGATGGGAAGACATAAATTAGCCCACGAGCACACTGTCTTGGTCTCGTATATTTTGTTTGGCTCATGCTGTACTCAGGCCATCATTGGTTTCAGCACACAGAGTACCATGCAGACCTAACTGCTGTAGAAAGAGCACAAGGCTCAGGAGCACAGAAACAGTAAGCAAAGGGAACACAGAGAAGTTCAGAGGATCTGATGTTATCCCTCTCCCAGGCTCTGCTCCCTGCCCCAAGGATTGTTTACACATTTTGGCATTGAAGAATCCACAAATAAAATACAGGAGCAATATCTAAGCTGGCCTCTTCTTGGGCCAGGTTGAGTGTTATGAGGCTGTGAGTTACATTCCCAGTTGTTTACTCTCTTCTTCTTTCTGGCCCTCTCAGTCTTGTTTTTTCTTTCTGCACAGTGGTACAGCTTCAACAAAAGAGCAGTGAATAAACTTCTTAATGCTTGTCTTAAACCAGGAAATGAAGGCACAGCTTCTGGGATATGCAAGATAATTTGAACTGCCTCTGAAAGTCCTCTGTTAAAGAAAAGGTGGACAGAAAGTGATACCTTCCTTTTCAGCTGAATTTTCAAAGAGAACTAGAAGACAGCATCCAAACACAGAGTGGCAGCTAAGGCACCGAAGCCCTCCAGGCTGTAAATACCAGTCTTTCACAAACACCAGCTTTAAAAGTTTTTTGAACTGCTGAAAGCTGGAACAGAAGTACAAATTTCTCTCTGCCTCCAGCATTTCCTCCTAGCTGGTTGGCTGAGGCGTCCTCAGTTCAGATGAAATTTCACAAGGCCGGCTCATAATAGTAAATCTCAGCCAAGAGTCTAACTCTTTCCACTTGTGATGCCCAGAACAGGCAGTTTCTGGAATATGTCAAATATAGTCATAGGTGACTAAGGCCTCAATGCATAGTTGTCTGCTCTTCCTTTTCTCTGTAATTCTGTTATTTCTGCATCAGTATGACAGAATCACAGCTCTAGTCCACTGTGTTAGTGTGGTTTTAGTGGGTTTCTATAGCTCCTCATCAGTGGCTTAATCTAACACACTGAGCTATGAACTGGAGCAATGAGGTGCAAATCTAAGCTCTGTCCTACTGCCTCTGCTCTCGAGGGCAGTAGGAGAGAGACAGAGCCAGTTGCAGAAAGAAGTATTTTAATTTACTACTTGTGCACAGTCTCTGCTGCCGTCACAATCAAAAATTCAGCTTGCTACAGTGAATCTATGGCTTAGAGGACTTTCCTTTAGCTGACTTTTGAGTAAAATAAAGAGATTTCATCCACTACCAAAATTTTCAGGAGTTTGCCAAATGTCAGGTGCTAGATGGCCAAATTTGTTATCTTAGAGAAGTATTCTGTTTCTCTGATGGCATAGTCAGCACATCCAATGCGTGTCAGCAGAAGTGATCATGCTCTGCCATTTTCACAGCTTTTGGCCTGAGCTGCTGCTACCAGTCAGGGAAGGAAAATTCCACAATATCAGATAAAGCAGAGCTCAGAGAATAAGAAAATAACATCTTTGATTGCTTTTATTGAGGATAAATTGTAGAGCTGGCACACCTTGCTGCTTTCCACAGAATCAGATTAAAAGAGAGATCATCTGGCAAAAAAGTACTAGACTGGCAACTCTTGAGTAGACGGTGTTGATTTAATGCTGTTAAAGTCACTCAAGAGAATAGGAACTTCAGATAAGACAGAAGAGTGACAAGTGCTTGTAATGAGTTACTACTTCATTTCTGAGTGGTTTGAAGCTTAGAAGTAACAAAACAGTACACTTCCAAGTGCTTCAAAGACAACTGTTTTCCCCAGACTTCAGCATAAATTGAGCAAGGAGAGGAGTTCTCAGTAATACATATGTGAAGACAATAAATGGATTATGCTGAACTTGTATACATCAGGGCTATTAAAAATATAGCAGACTTCTCTTAAAATAAAAAGCATATCCTTCTTATTTACAATATATAACCTCTCCACTGGCCTTGTTATCTCATTCTTCCCAATGTTATTTTGCTTTATATGGGTTATTCAGGAAATAGCAGCACTGAAAAAAGAAAGTGATGTATTGGTCTGTAAGTCACATAAAATGTAATTTGGGCTTCAACATCTGAAGCTTTTAGACACTTAAAAAACCTCTGAAGCTTTATGGTGGCATTAGATCTGGCACAGGAACCTGAACAAGGACTTTCTGTGAGACTATTTCTCTAAACACACTAAAGATTTTGTGAGTGATTAAGGAAATATTAATAATAACTCATGTCTTCAGTGGTATTTAGGTGTCAAATCCCCATTAAATAAGATTTGAGTAAAAGACCTAAGTACCTTTAAAGATCTGAGATCATATTTTTATGCAGTGAACCCCAACTTATGCTATCTGCTTCTGCTCAAATTTTGAACCATAGTTCAATGTTCTTCTCTGGCTGAGCATGAATTTCACAATCAGTTTGGTCTGCTTAGCATAACACCACCTTTGCCATTTCATTTATTTACGTGTGTGCTTGCAGGGTTTTTTTAATCCATGCCAAAAACAAGAGTTGCTATAGATGTGTTGGTCAGAAAGAGAAAGCCATAAAAGCCTTGGTCCATGGTTCAGCAGTTTGGCTGCAAGGATGGAGTTCCCTTTGCATTTTCTGTGTCCTGGGCTGGGCTGGTCCTGCAGTGCCTCTCTGTGTCTGTGAGACCCAAGGCAGTGCAGGGTAACTTCTCCCTCAGCCCTACTGCTTTCTGCCCAGGGAAAACTGCCACTGAGCAAACTTGGCAGTCCATTGCACCATTGAAACAAGGATTAAACTATTGGTTTTAATTCAGTAATGTCTGCTTTTGTCACTAATAGGGATAAATTTAATTAGTTGTAATATTTTAATCCTCTGATATTAACACAGATTTAAGAAACCATGTGGGAACAGGGCAGACAATACAGAAAATGGAAGAAAGGAAAACCTCAGTTGCATAAAACTTACAGGAGAAGCAGAATAATGCTCTGAAGCTGATTCAGCAGGTATTTTGACTTCAGAATGAGTTTTGGCAGGCAGATTGGACACATAATAATCTTAAAACAATATGTCCTGTTCCATTAAGGGTTGCTTCATGCCATCAGAGGCAGGGAACTTGCAAAACTGAGGCAGGAGGAACTGAACATGGCCTGAAAAGCAGAAATTTTACTTCTAAGTTATACAAAGCCACAGAAACAGTTCCTGCAGGTGTGGGCTACAAATCCTTGTTTACTCAGGAAACACCTCATCCTGCTTGGTATGTTTACCCAGAAACTCATGAAATATTATTTCCCTTTCTAATTCTTTGGAACAGCCAATAAACAATCACCAGCTCTTTTCATCCTTATCTCAGATCATTAACAATAGCTTTTCAACAATAAAATTTTAGTGGGAATGGCAACTGAAAATAATACTCAAAACCATGTTCAGTTAAAATTTAACTTTAAACTACATGACATTTTTCTTTCTCATTTAGTTACAGATGTGAATACCTCTGCTAGTAAAAGAAAAATTTTATTTCCCTGTGATGCAATACAGATTTTTTTTCAGATGTACAAAATTTCAATTGTCATTTTTTGGTGATATTATATCTGCTCCCTTTACTACTTTTGTTTGAATTCTCGTGTACTTAATCATATATTTTTTGTAAAAACCAGTAGGAAATTATGCACTCTTGTCAATAAGAACTGTTTATAAAAATTGTCAGTAAAAATTCTGAGAACATAGAAAATATCATGTCAAAAATTTCCTCTATAAGTTTATGAAAATTGAAAGTGTTGGCAATTTTAAAGTGTTTTGGGTTGTTGTAAAAGCTTATTTTTTAATGAATAACAATTAAGTGCACAGTGTCTGGCCATCTTCATAGTGTTTCTAATGATACAGCTATATGCTGGTCTGATATTCTTAAAGAAATGTTTCATGTGTCACAATGCATTTGCAGATAATTTATCCCCAAATTAAACAAAACACCCATTGGCACAGCAACAGTGAGATGGGATGAGTTCAGTAAGTCTGCAAGTTTCTTAATTAACACAAAAATAGCATTATGTCTGTATAGAACAGCTTTAATTTAAAGTTTTGTAGAGAGGTATAATACCATTTATTCAACTAATTGAGAAAAAGTGGCAATGGCTTATGAGCCCTTCTTCAAGTCTGTGTAAGAACTCGGAAAATCCTTAGTTTAGTATAATCCTGAAGAATGTCTGTGTGTGTCCTTTGTCTCTAAAAATATATCCATTTGCCAAACCTCAGTCAAAGCTTCTTAAACTCTCTCATGCAGCGTCACACTTGTAGAAAAAGGAAAGCATTACTGCTGAAAATCCTGTACTATAATAACACAAAAAACTAAGAGAGGACATACCATTTTGACATAAATGAGAATAGTGTTAGTTGTAAGCAAAAAACCCAAACAAACAAACAAAAATCCAAAACAACAAACACCACCATAGGAGCAGTTTCATAAAGGAGTCGTAAAGGATTAAGTCTGTAAATCTTAAAAAAATAACCCTGAAAACCATAGTTGAAACCGTGACTGAACTTTTCCAGGCACTGGAAGCAGAACCAGTGAAATCACAAAGCTTAAAAAGGGGAAACCTGGTAGACCTGAATGTGTTTGTGGAGCTGGTATGGATTGTGGTGGAGAAGAGCAAGAAGTTAAATGACAGAGTCGAAGATGTCACAGAATCCACAGGAGCAATTGGGAAGCTGAGTTTGCAGAAAGTCAGGTGAAAGTACGACTTAGGAAAGCACTTCATTCATGGAAGCAGGGGAGAATTAGCATACATTTATGCACTAAATGTAGTAAGTGATAGATATTTGCATTGAACTGAATGACATATATTCCAACACCATATACTCTTCTAGAGTGGCATTGCTTGTCACTGTGTTTGTTGATGCACTTCTGTCCTTAGACATAACTACACCAGATGACCTCTGTTCCCAACTCACACCCAATGTTACCCAACCTGAGTCAGTCAAAAGTAGCTTGATGGTTGCTCTACTCTAGCAGTTCAACAGCACAGGTAGAAAGAGGGTTCACAGTGCAGGTGTGAATCTCCAGGCAGAAGAATGAGAGGAGAGTACCATGGTGTAGGAACCAGGAGGGAGACACATAATTCACTGTCCAGAAGAAACACCGAGATCATGAAATGCAAAAAATGGTTAAGTAGTTAAGTACTTTGTTGCAGTAACCATATAACAACCAGACTATTTACTGAAAAGATTGTGTTTTTTTAGACATAGGGATGGTGAAAGAGGGGAACAGGGGGAGATCTAAGAGACACTGGGCAGTGGAGGGTGCTGTAAGACTCTGTGTGCGCACTTGTGTAAGTGTTTTACCCAGGTGATGTTTTAACAACATTGAATTAGTCCCAGCCCCCCAGTGCCTCTGTGAGGCCCTGCCTCAATACCATGCTGCTTTCTGGACATGCACTGTAGCCATTGGCTTTTGGTCTTCTGGTGTTCCGTGTATTTATTTAATTTATTTGATATTTATTTTATTTATTTGGTATTCTGTGGTATTATTTGATTTAATATTCCGTTTCATCTCTCGGCTTCAAATTTGGAAAAAAAAATGAGCTCCTTTTCACCAAATTCTCTAATTATTTATGGAATGAACACACCAGTACATTTTTTTTCCAGTGTTACAAGGGGAACAAATAGCATGAAAAAGAACAACCTAAACTCTCTGTTCTTCAAGGGATACATAAAGCAATGAGAACAGGACCCAAATCAAACTATCATCTGGAGGAGAATAATAAATATATTCATAAAGTCTCTACATTAAGTGACTGAACACATAGCTCAGTCTTAACAACAGAATTACAAAACACAATAAAAGTAAAACCTATCCTCATAACACATCAAAGGAGAAGACCAAAGAGACAGAACAAGCATACACTTCTTCATTATTAGATGTTGAGTACCTTGAGAATGATGTTTAGAGAAACGTATTTGGAGAAAAAGATTTGAATAGGGAAACATTCCTCACAGCAATGAAAAACATTACAATTTGAATTCAATAACAGCAAACAAAACAACCAGGCAGTCTGGGCAGGATTTGAGATGTGAACTGTGTTAATGTTAGAAGCATATTATTTCTTTGATGTTTTACTCCTGAATATGTTGGAAACCAAGAAACTCATCATGACTATTTTCCAGGGCAAGGAGACCACTTGCATGCATAATATTGTCTTTATCAGAACAAATAGAAGTGTTTTCATTTGTCTGTCCATTTCTTCAGCAGTGCTTATGATATACAAAGGAACAAAAATGTTAAATTACTGTGTCCTAGGCTATCTTTAACCTGCTGCATATAGGCTCAGATGTTCACAGGTGAATTTTTCAAAACCAGTAACATTTGAAAGCAGATAGTTCATAAAATTGTTAATAAAAAATAGATTATATCATCAGAAGCATTAAAGCATATTACTAAATAATGAAAGTTTAAAAAAACCCCACCAAACCAAACCATTTTGTTAATTTTCCATTTATTCATGCAATAATTGCAACTATCACTGCTGGGTAGATTGTTGTTGTCTACTTTGCACTTGGGGAATATTCAGTTAGCTCCTTAAATAAGCCAGCATCACATTTCACAGCTCTATATTCGCTCCTCCTCTCCAGTCTACTACTTAAATTTTCTTAGAATTCTCTGTCTTTGGTACACGTACTTGTCTTTGTAGTTCCAATGATGGAAACCCTTATTGATTCTTCAAATGCTCAAAATAAAACAAAACTGCTCACTAGACAAATAAACCATATTTTCATTCTGTGGAACATCCTATATGACCACAGGGATGGATATGATATGGGTAGGATAAAAAATGTCTGGTTAAAGTATTATGAATTTCCTTGCATAAGTTCTGTGCAGGGATCATTTGTACAAAATATTGTAATTCTGTCATATAACACAGCCCAGTATTTCTTCACTCACTAAATAGATACAGTTACATTATGCTTTCACTAAATCCTTACATTATAAATTATGTGAATGACACTGAGGAAGATGTAGCTATTAATTCCCTGAAATCTGCCCCCATTTCTTTCCATCAAGCCTTTGTAACATTCTGCAGTGGCATCTGATTTTTTTTATGTTTTTAGTTTCTTAAAAATGGAAAAAAATATTTTGTAAAGCATTTATTGATCTTTACTGGGGCTTATTGACCTTCAGAGGGCCTTGATGACTTAGGAAGGAAAATGACAATAAACAAAAATAAAGCTAAAACCAAACGTCCCCAAATGACACAGAGGAAAAAGTGTATAACCTCAGTGATTACAGATGTTGGCAACAAAAATATCCACTCCTTTGCACTTGGGACTGTCTCCTCCTTCTCACTGAGTAAAGAGGCAGAAGACCTTTGATTTAAGATAAATCAGTTTTATCATCCACCTAAAAACAAGAAATAAAAATAATAGCAGAAAAATTTAGAGGAAGAGAACAAAAATAAAAAAGTGGCTCTAGCACTGCAGCATGACTTTTGTTTCCAGAGGAAAAGGGTTCGTATAAACCTTCCTCTTATCTTTGCCTTTGCACATTGAGAACCTCTGGGGCAAGTGGGCACAAAGAGCCAGGGAAAACAGCAGGGACTCATATACAGGAGCCTGCTTCAGTCAGCACGGATCACCCCATCATCCGTTCATCCTCCTCATCCTGAGACATGAGGAAAGGTGCTGCACTTGCCTTCTGGCATCTCTGGAGAGATGACCAAAACAAATGGACACAGATATATATCTGAGAGAGAAAAATAAATACACTTCTTCCTCTTGTAAGGCATTTTTGCAGAAAAAAATCTAAAAGTACAAGCTAGATAAATTCAGCCCTTAACACACAAAGCCAAATTTACTTAACCATGTAAACAAGAAATCCAAAACTTGAAAATTAAAGCCAATGGTAGCAATGCACTGAGTGAATGCTGGATTTCTCTGTGGGTAAAATTCTTACATATTTTGCTTTTCCTTGCCATTATATAACAGTGGATGAACCACTAGGGCAGAGCTCCATTACCATAAAAAATGGCATGGAAAACAAAGGAAGAAACAAAAGTGCAGGAGCTAAGACCCTTCTGATCATCTACAAAACTTGATGGATTAGATAGGTGGGCAATCACCAACCACATGAAGTTTAACAAGTGCCAGATTCTGAACCTGGGATGGGGCAACCCTGGTTGTGTATAAAGACTGGGGAATGAATGGCTGGAGACTAGCACTGCAGAAAGGGACCTGGGGGTCCTGGTTGATGACAAGTTGAACATCAGTCACCAGTGCCCTAGCAGCCAGCTGGGCCAGCCCTGTCCTGGGAGGCATCAGGCACAGCATGGCCAGCCAGGCAAGGGAGGAGATGCCCCACTCTGCTCTGGGCTGGGGTGTCCTCACCTCGAGTACTGGGGGCAGTTCTGGGTGCCACGAAATAAAAAAGACATAAAACTATTGGAAATCATCCAAAGGAGGGCCATGAAGATGGTGAAGGGTCTGGAGGGGAAGGTGTATGAAGAGTGGCTGAGGGCACTTGGTCAGTACCTTGGAGGAGACTGAAGGGAAGACCTCATCACAGCCTGCAACTTCCTCGTCAGGGGGAAAAGAAGGGGCAGGCACTGATCTCTGATCTCTAGTGACAAGTGACAGGACCCAAGGGAATGTCCTGAAGTTGTTTCAGGGGAGGTTCAGGTTGGATATTAGAAAAAGGTTCTTCACCCAGAGGGTGGTTAGGCACTGGAACAGTCTCCCCTGGGCAGTGGTCACAGCACCAAGCCTGACAGAGCTTAGGAAGTGTTCAGACAATGTTCTCAGGCACAAGGTGTGACTCCTGGGGATGGTGCTGTGCAGGGCCAGGAGGGCCAGGAGCTGGACTTTGATGGTCCTTGTGGGTCCCTTCCAACTCAGTATATTCTATGATTTTATGATTCTGTGATTACAATTGCTAGCAATTGTTCTCAGTCTGTTACCCTGAATAATTTTTTTATGCTAGAGTATTTATTTCCATAACATTACACCGTGTTGCAAACACCACCCTTCCCATATAGCAAACTGCAAAATATGAGAACTAAGTCACAAGCCTTTTCCCCAGCCGGCAAAACTTGTATTACCAATGTGGAGATCATGTGACCTATCAACAAATTAAATTTTGCAAGCTTCAACGCTCAGATTTTAAGTGACCATTAGAGTTCAGATAATCTTATATTAGAAAAAATTGTTCCTCCTGAAATTGGCCTCTACTTCACACAATCCTCAATTGCTTGCTCATTTTATCCTGTAGAAGGAATATTTTTAGTCCTGTGGAACTGAGGAAAAAATGACATATAATTATTAAATAATCACAAAATTCAAAGGCAAATGAAAGATTGCCTTCTTAAAAAAGAGGCACTCAAATATGACTTGCACATCACCTCAAGACACTGTTCACTGTCAGGGGAGATAATCAGATTCTTTAACCTTATCTATAACCTAAGATATACACCCTCTTTTGATTTAGAGTTGAATAAAGACATGAGAAAAAAGGATTTAGGAGGACACTAGGAATTCTAAATCCAAAATGATGATCTAAAAAGGTTTGTTTACATTCAGCTGGACAGGGATGGTGATGGGCTGTACTTGGAAGAGCAGGGAAGGTGGCTGAGGGACAGCAGTGCAGTACAAACTGAGAGCAGAGCTTTCTGCATACCCAAAGTCTTACAGAAACCAAAAATGGAAATTTGAGCTCACCAGCTACAGAACTCCTGGCCTAAGCTCTCTTTGTCTCTGGCCTGGATGAAAGTTTACTACACACCCAGATCACAGTATTGCAGCCAAAAAACCTGCTTGCCTAAAAAGCTGCTTAGCCTCATTCTCCCTGCCCTGTCTCTGGAGAGGGTACCAGAGAAGCCTGGAGAAGTGGCAGTGCTGTGGATATGCTCTATGGAATCCTCCTGAGGAATCCTATGCAGGCTCAGAATCCTCAAAAACAGTTTTTATTTGGCACAAAACTTATAAAAAGGGTGTTGCTGAAACTGTCTATGACATAATGTCAAGTAAGAGAAGACTAAACTAGAAATCAGGGCTGCCTGCCTTTATCTGGAACCCAGAGGAGCTGTTCATACCCATGGTTCTCATCTCTGAATAGCAGCAAAACACTTCTCTTCAAAAACATTTCTCCATATTCATAAAACAAGATCCAAGAGGTGAAGAAACAGGAGCACAGTGGTTAAAGTATCCTTGTAGATGCAGAATCCTGAGATTGTTGCCTTTTGCACTGAAGCAGCTCTGCCATAGAAATAAATCTTTCAAATTTACAGTAAAGGTGCTTTGGAGATCATGTAACATCAATCAATACCATCTCAATTTTCATTTCTTCCTTTTTTGAAACTCTACAAGATCACACTGAAAGAGGTTACAAATGTGGAAGTGAGTCTCTGCATCAGGATCTTACTTCAAGTATCTACAGGTATGACTAAACAGAGGAAAATGCACAGTTTTAATGAAGTCAGGATCACATTGAGGTGCTTTTTAATTAGAAACTTCATTTTATGTACCTGATACATTTAGCAGGTACAGTGAGATCGTCTAAAAACATGCACTAAACATAACACCACAGTACTTATTAGCACTATCAATAGTGCTAATAAACTATCAATTTCTTTTGTTTCACTGATTTCTCATCAAATGTGTTCACAGTAGTTCCTGACATTTTCTGACACTTGTCATGTGTTGTACACTGATGCAGGTCAGCAGATTTTCTTGTAATCCTGATGAAACTTCAGCCAAAGCCTGGGGTTTCTGGTGCCCTCTGGACACACAGCTTCAGAACTGGAAGACCTCAGAAACTACAAAGCACAAAGGTCGATTTCTATCAGCAACAACAGTAGTATATTTTCACTTATTTCACTCTTTGGTATACAAAGGCAGGTCCTCCAGCTCAACAATTGCTAGCAAAGCTAATTAATAACAGACAGCAAAACTGTCATTACTTAGTGGTGATATGAGACCAGTTCCACAAGTTCCAAATTGTCAAAGTGTAACAATGAAATTTAAGCAGCAAAAACATTATACCAAGACGTAATATAGTGATAAGAAAGCAGTATCCTGGGATCTTCAGAGCTGGCTAAACATATTAAAAGAATTTTCAAAGAAGCCATGAAAAACCCATCAGTTCTTAATCTGCATCACTGCCTTCAGATTAATTTATAATTTGGCTTTCTGGGTATAAGTTTGAACTATGTTTTTTGATGAGTATACATCTATTCTAATAGAAAGAAGGGATTAGTTTTCTGGTTTTTTAATACTGGCTTCTTTGGATGATTAAAGGCTTTATTTCTTTGCTGAAATCCAGCTTTTCTTCATTATCCTATTGGAACAGGAGCTGAAACCAGCCACAAGGGACCAGCAGAGATCAGTCCCTTGCTCTAAGAGCTGTTGGTCCAGGCTTGGAGCTTACCCCTTGAGTCTCATTCTTTTAAGTTCCTTTGGAGAGCAAGCTGGAAATTTCTAAGAGCCAAGAATATTAAGGACATCATTCTGAGACAAAATTTAGAATGACTGAAGCGCAGAGTGCCTTCCCTATCTGTCGCGGCTTCGGCTCTGCGACCCCAGGACCAAGGTGGCGATAAATAAAAGGATGGGTGTGATGGAATTGTCCGAAAAGTAAAAGGGTTTAATGACAAAAACAACAAACAGAAGAAGCTGAGCAACAGTATGGGACTAATTCAAAAAACAGGATAGGCAGGATATATATATATATATATATATATATATATACACACATATATCTGGTCAGTGAAGGTGTGGAGCTGAGGGTAAGGGTCCAATCTGAAACAATGATTAGGAATATGTAAAACTCTGCACCAAATGACAACCAATCAGGGGGAAGAACTGGGGAACCTTCTAGAATGACAACCTTATATGAACAGAACTATTACCATATTCTTTCCCAAGAGTCAAGGCTGCTGAAGTGATGCTCACCCTAAGTTTAGTATCAGTTAGGTTAATTACAGAGCAGGTTCCCCCAGTTTCAAGTTGATGCTTTCAGGCAGCTCAACTCCCACAGCTGTCCTTGCTGTGGATCAGAGCTAGCATGCAAAGAGGTCAGTAATCAGTCTACTTGCATCCTAGGATGACTACAGGCTGACTACTAAATTTTTAAGTCAAACCCACATATTTTTCCCACAATCATGCAGAGAATGAGAACCACAGCCCACCTCAAGGGGTGTACCTCCTCTTTCTGTCTGGAGGGTGTCTATGTTTGGTACCAGAACCTCTGATCTGTACTGTGGAGATATGAAGAAGGTCCTCTTTAATCTCCTTGCTAGTTGTTCCTACCTCGATGGGCTCATGATGCCTCAGGTCATCAGGGTGGAGATGCCACCTCTAAATGGGCACGAGACCAAGGGGGGATTTAACCATGGACAGTATTTCTCAGGTTATCCATGACTGTAAGATGTGTGCTGAGATCAAGCAGGCCAAGCGACTGTGTACCTCAGAAAAACCTTGATTGTTGAGTGAAAACCATGTATAAGTACAGTATTTAGCACTGTTTGCTAAATGTCACTAGCAATATCTCTATATAGCTATATATTATATATTTTATATATATAAATATATATATATATGTACGTACAAATGTATGTGTAAAGTTAGAATATATATTATTTTGGTAGTAAGCTGACGATATGGAGATAAAGGGTGGAATGTCCTAGGGTGACTTTATGAGGCTCATATGTCCAGTCATCTGTTCTGTTGATGCTAGATATTGAGTTCTGCACCTTTAAGACTGATTCCAAGGGTGAAGGGGGGGAGAAGTGCACAGTTGATTGCAGAAACTGCACTTGCTCCCACACATTCCTGCTCCCAGAATTCCTGCTCCTGCAGCATGGACAGCGGGAGAGAGCTCTCCTTTGCTTTTAGCTGTTTTTTTCTTAGTTAGCTGAGGCCAAAAGTGTTTTGGAACTATTCAGCTATTGTTGAGTCCAGGAACACCAGGACTGCTGTCCGGGGACTCCCCAGGCTGCACTGCAGCCAGGACACCAGACCTGAGCCATGGAGAGAGACACCCAAGCCCCAGAGAGACTCAGAGAAAGCCGAAGACACACCCCAATAACAACTTCTGACCTACAAAAAATCTCTCTAAATTTGCCATCTCTTCAGAACAACAAAAAGTTCCATTGTTTAATATTATTAATATTTTCATGTTTGTGAGTACTTTGCTTGTTAAATAAACAATTTTTTCCACTTTTCGTAAAAAAAATCTTTCAGGGACCTATAGAAAAAGAAAGACTGCTTAAATCTGCTTTCTAAAAAGACCCCATTCAAGAGTTTCCTCCCAAATTTGCCCTAAATCAAGACAACATGGATCATCAATAAGCAGCAATAAACAGCAATGGCACCATGTGCTCCCAGTAGCAGCCAAGCTTTCTAAGAACACCGCAAAGGACGGGAAAGGTGTGGGGCCTTTTATAAATATTCAGCTTTATTTTCACGTCCTCTAAATAACTCAGAATCACTCTGAAGGACTTTCCATGTAGATACTCAGTTAAAGTTTCAAATATTCTGGTTTCACTCCCATAAATACCAGTATGATCTGGATTGTAAACTGTAAGACCTCAGTCTTTTCTGTATCTAGGGTGAAATGAAGATTTTTGCTGGTCCTTCAGAGTGTCTTGTCATCCCATGCTTGCTATATGAATGCCTGAATTTTCAGATTCTTAGAAAAAATTACAACTAAAAGTCCATAAGCTGTCTAAAAAAAAAAGAAAACCAAAAAAAATCCCAACCCCAAACAAAAGCCCCCTGATTATTCCACCCTAACAGAAACATTTCAGCTTCAGTAATTTTTGAAGAAAAATCTATAAAGTTTTGAGATGTATAGATATAGATACATATTTAGTTTTAGAATTATTGATTCAAAGCAAAAAAATCAAAATACCAGTTTATAAACTGTCAAAATGAGCTATTTCCCATTAGAAAATAGCATTTATGGTGGGGTGGAGCTATTTGCCAAACTTGGCATAACATCACAAATAGCTGCAGTCAATCAAAAAATGTGGTTTTGGATAAATGAGGTATTTGTCTTTTTATAAAAAATTACCCACTGATGTTTTATACTGATTGCTTAAACCTAAAGTTTAACATTTTTTTCATTTGCTTTTTTGTGATATTGTTCCAGTGCTCTTGGAATTGCTTTAAAGTCTGATGATCTGCGTTGTGAGCAAATTTGACATTAGCCAGTTTGTACCCTGTTTGTACTTCAGAACACAACAATAAAGGCATGTCTAAAAAAAGGATTTTTTTTCCAAATAATTTTTTTTAAGTTTAAACACATAGATTATTAGCTTTAGGTATGATTTTATACACTATATTTATTCTCATAGAGCACTTTCCCCATTCTGTATGAATTACCTGCTCCTCATTCAGACAGGCTTTTGCTCCCCTCAGGGTTCAAGACCCAGTATCCTGAATGGTTGCTGCCCACGAGCTAACGTGTATTATAATTACTGTAGATGGGATGAACCCAAATAACCCCCCTTTAAGCAGATCAACTATTAATGACTTCCTGGAGATTCCAAATTCACTCCCATTAAATATTAATTGTAAAACAACCTATTACCCTACTGAGAGCAAGAATAATATCTTCTTAGTGACCTCATGCATTCTGATGATAGCTAATTCAAGACTGATGGGAAAGAGTGGAGCTCAGTGGAGAACAAAGGTGCACAATGAGATTTTATGATGCCAGTGGCACCACATAGGAACCTGTATGGCTGCAGTTTACTTTGCTGTTATCTGCTGATATCGATCTTCACCTCAATATGTAAAGTGACTACTTGGATGCAAAGAAAGCTTTATATATAAAGTCAAGGACCCAAAGATCTCTAAAGGACTGAATACAGAACTTCTGCATACTCAGTCAGTTATTAAGTATTAAACTGTCTCCTCTTCCTCTGTTACTTAACTTTTACCAGGTCTTTCATTTTTCATATAAAGGAGACAAATGCAAGTCATGCAGCTCATGAAGTACAGCTGGATTTTGCTGTGAAATTTACTTCTTTATGAAGAGGTAAAAAAAAGAATCTACTGCCCACAAAACAGCAGTCTAAAATCTTAGACTGATCCCTGTCCTGGAGGAAAAGTCTGTGTGGCCGCAGGCACAGTCTCACACACCAGCCCATCATCCCCAGATGGCGATGTAGCCCTGAGCCCCTGTGCAGGGCCAGCCAGCCCTTCATCCTATCACATCTGCTGCTTTTCCTCCTGGAGCTCCAGTCAAGCCTCCCACAGCATCAGTGAGTTTGATATTGCAAGAATCTCGGACTGTGATTGACATCTAGATGCCCCACTGCTTTTGTTTGATGCACTGTTGATGCCTCTGGTATGTGTGTCCTAGAGAGAGCAGAGGGTTCTGTGAGGTTATGTTTGCCATGCTGAGGAAAAGCTTCCATCCGCATGGGAGACCAGGGTGCTGTGATGTCTGCTTGGCAAAAAAAAACAGACAAAGAGGAAACAAAAAATAAAGGAAAGATAATAAGTAAGCTTTAGGCCTGAAACCATTGTAATTGAAAGAAAATACAAAGCACAGCATCAAATAAACATAAGGATAGTCCTACATTTTCTTTATACCTTCACTGAATATATGAAGGTTGAAGGTAAGGGTTTGAGGAAGGTGAAAGTCAGCCAACAACAGAAAAGTGGTCTGCTATGACAAAAAAACCTCTTCTCTAAACTAGCAGAATTAACCTCATAATAAATCCACTGTGATGAGCTTAAGGGCTGCAGCACTACAGCTGAGAAACAGTGCACTTGGATATTTTAAGTTGATAAGATTTTGTGGCACCTGGAGGTTGACTCCTCAGCAGTGATGCCAAATGCCGCAGCACTTAACAGTGAGTGCTTCCGACCCACTGGCACCACGAGTTTATGGTTAAAAATTTTATTGTGTGTTTTCCAAGCCTGCTATTTGATTAATGCACTGGTCTTGCACTATTGAATGAAGCTTTAAGTGAATTTAAGATCCACTATCTCAAAGGCCAATAGAGTCAAGGTATTTCAAAGCTATTTCATATAAATAAATAAATAAATAAAACCAAACACATTTCCTCATGTTTGAAAGTCTCAGGACCAAGTTTTCCTTATAGATGTTGAACAGCGTTAGTTCTGTTTTTTCAATCTGTCATTCTACTTAAACCTAGAATTAGAAATTTCCAAAATAATAGCTGTAAGACTTAGATACCAGTTTTACATAAGACATGAGGAATGTAGGATTGGCCACTAGAATATGTATTTAGAAGACTTTTTAAAAGCCAGTTGTAAAGCATCATCAAATTAATTAACTGGTAAACCAAGTGGGATGTGTTAAACAAGAAATTGATAGTGGTTTGGTTGCATAATCAATAGAAATTAATTAAATCAAATTAAAAATTTGTGCTTGACAAAAAGACATTCAGACTACATCTGGATAGGATCAGCTTTGTCACAGGTTCACTGACATGCACCATTTCCTCTTCTGGTATAACATATCTCCCAGGTATATCAACCTGCAATGGTTTTTGCAGGTAATTATGCACAAACAAAGAAAATTAATCTAGCCCTAGTGTTTTAAAAAGACTTCTTTAAAAAGAAGCAGTAATATAATATCATCTATGTTTAAAGCTCATGTAAGGAGCAAACTAGATAACGAGGATTAAAGTAACAAATTAAGAAACCTCAGTTAGGAAATGTAGAGGAATAGCAATGGTTGGTAAATTTTCTTACCAACAAGCAAGGAAAATCTATCCCTTACTCAGCTGTGAAGGGCACAAAACATTTAACTCCATTTGCAATGAAAAAATGGAAGACATCTGCAGAAAAATGAAAGATTTGCCAACCAAACAGTAGGAGAGAATAAACAAAATCCAATTGTCTTAGAGGAAGCTGCTAAGAAACTTTCTGAGCATATCTATTACTTTTCATAATTAACAGATACTTGAAACGATAGAAATTTAAAAGGGCTGGAGAAGAGCCATGATTAAAAACATGAATAAAAGCAGGGGCTGTGGGAATTCAAGTGCACTTAGCAATTCCTGGAAACAAATATGGAACAAATTTGAGACTGACAATTAAATTTAGAGACTATGGAACTGTTCACCATCAGTAAGCATGAATTAATGGAGAGTAGGTCTTTTCAAATCAACTATTCCTTTCTTGTGTCAGGATTTCGGATCTAAGGGATATAATCAAGTTATATTTTTATATACTTGGGATTGTCTTAGAATTATGACAATTCTATTTCTGATTTTTGATCTCAAGGCCTTGGAACTAAAAGGCAGCAAAATTATTCAAAACTTTTGAGATTCCTGATGGATCTCAAAATACAAATCATACTGAGAATGTAGTCAGGAATGGAGCTCAACCATAAGGCCAAAAGGAATTTTTTCTTGTCCCCTATTTTTATCCAAGCTAAAGCTACAAAAGTTTTACTAACATGATAACTGATAGGATCAAAGAGTATACTTAATAGTGCTGTTACTCTTACAGGGAGACCTGAATCACTTAGTAGATGATCACAAAGTAATATAAATACATTTTGTATGGTCAAATATAAAGAGTGCAGGTTGTACAAATTTCTGTCTTGGAAATAAATAATTCAGAAAGGGACTTAGAGGTCATCATAGGTAATAGTCTCAACATGAGTTCACAGCACAAAGCTGTGGCAAGAAGTTCTTGTACATTTAAAAAAACTAACTTCAAGGGGATGACAGAAATGGGGGGTTTTTTTATCTTTCTGCACAGCACAGGTCATGAATTTCCTGTTATGATCATCTGGGCATATCTTTCCTAATCATTTCCCTGCCATTGCAGAGGCCTCAAGCTCACAACGTGGTCTCTCCTCTCTCTTTGCCGGTGGCACACGCCTCCTAACTCTCCTGGTGACCCAATTTATTATTATTTAGGCCAACCATACAGCAGCTTTGGAGGCAGTATTGAAGTTTCTGGATGAAAATGTAATGAAATAGTGTCATGGGTAAGGGGCATCAAGCTTCATTAGCAGAAGCCGACCCTTCAGCCTTCCCAAGCAGGGTGAGAAGAGGCCAGCTGTGCTAATACACACAGTGTTTCTCTTATCAAGGGCAGAAAGAGCTCCTGTATACACTTTTCCCTGTGATGGGGGACAGTCCACACGTGGAGCTTCAGTGTGTTTGCATCTCAGAGCTTTTCTATGGGATATTATCCTCCCAGAGAAGCCAAATCCAAACTGCATAAGGGTTGGATGCAGTAAAAGGGCTACAAGTTGGCACTCCTTTAGTCAGATGCATCTTGTCAGCTTTAAACTCTAGAATTTGGTGATATATATTGTGCCAGTGTTTATTTCATAAAATTAGCATTCTGCCAGAGACAGAAAAGATCAGGCTGACAGCTCTACATTCAGCTTTAGAAAATGAGTGCATGGATTTTCACACTTGACTGTAAGTTCAAATATATGGGCAAACTCTTTAGACCAGGTTCCTTCTTTATGGTACGCCAGATTTTTTTCATATTAGCAATTAACTATTAGATTATTGTTCACATCCCTAGGATTTTTCATTCAGAATCTGGTGTTTCACATATTCAAAAGGCATAGAAACAGCATTTTCAGAACAATGCTTTACTTAGGTGTCTCGTCTCTCAAGTATTTGAAAAGGTGTGTTTATAGAACGAAAGAAACAGACTCATAGTTTTGTGACCAAATTTGAACTCAATTAATGACTACCAGCTCTTTCTGGGAGAGGATTTCACCTGCTTGCTCACAGCATATCACTACTGTTCTGCCTTTCTAATGACTAAGAAGCCATCCCACTCCTTCGTTGAGACTCCATTTAGCCTCATTCTAAAACTTGGGAAGAGTAAACTTCCAGTTTAATGGAGATAGAGAATTCTTCCCCACAGGGAGACTTCCTGTCTTTCTAGACTTGTGTCTATTCCCTACCTCTTTGGTTTATCCTTCAGTAGTTTATTTTGATATAACTCCTAAAGTCAGATATTACAAAAGGGAATTTAAAAGCATGTAATTAAAAAAAAAAATTCTGCAGTTCTTTCATTCTTTCACTTTCCCTTAAAGGTTTGCATTAAGTGTTTAATACTTTATGTTTGTAGAAAGATCACAAGGTCACTTTTTTCTTTTAATAAATCAGAAATTCAGAGAACACAGGGAGGTAAGAGAGATAACTTGGTTAAATCATTAGCACAGTCCTCTAAAAATGTGGTTCAATGCATAATCAATCATTTTTGTCTGATCTTTATTACTCTTCTAGGGCCTGAGTAAAGTAGAGATGATTAAACACCTGGATTATTATTAGGAGGAATTAATTGATCTTCATGAAGGTGCTATGCATTACAGATATGAGGGTCTTAAAAATCATGCCAGATGGACATTTCTTGAGCTGGTGCAAAAGAGTCACATCATGATTCTTCCCCACTTCACAGAAAAGTGAACTGCTTTCTTCTTACAGATTACATAGACTAATTTTGCTAGAGGACAGAACCATTCAGGAAATCTGGAGTATTCAAGAATATAGTGCTTGTGCCAGGAGGCTGTGAAGATAAGAATCTGGCTTTGCTTCAATCCATGGAAAATATTTCCAAGATTAGATTCTTCAGGTTATTTTGAAAACAAAACAAAACACTTGTTCTTTCAAAAATTTCTCTTCCTGGATGTTAGCTCTTGACTAGTTGAGTTTCAAGGCATAAATATTTATGTTTATTGAATGTGAAATGCTCAGTTCAGTCCTTTTGCAGCAAGATCAATGCCTCTATTGTAAAGACTCTGAAGTAGGAATCACTATGGATTTAGGGGGATGTTGCCCACTTTAAGAAAAATACACTGGGAGCAATAACCCAGTATCTGATAGAGAAAGTCTCCTGCTGATTCCTCTTCGCTGTGTGAAGCCCTTGCTTCTGTCCATGGGTAATCTGGTAAAGGTCCATAGACTTCACCTGAACAGACTTCACTGTATCAAGCAGCACAGATAAACATCAACAAGAACCGATATTTATTTAATATTCCATGGGTAAAATTACCATCCACTTCAGTCAGGCCAGTCCAGGAACTAAGTGTACTGGTTTGGCCTGGTCTGGAAGCCAGGTGCTCACCAAAGCCACTCTATCATTCCCTTTCTCAGCTGCACGGGGCAGAGAAAATATAGCAAAAGATTCATGAGTTAAGGGCAGGAAGAGGTTACTCACTGATTACTATCATGGACAAAACCGACTCCACTTGAGAAAATTAGTTGAATTTATTATCTATGAAAATCAAAGTAGGATAATTAGAAATAAAACAGATCTTAAAACCAACTTCCCCTAACCCTTCCCTCCTTCATGGGCTTAACTTTATTCCTGACTGACTGCCTCCCCCCACTCAGTGGCACAGGGAGATGAGGAATAGGGGTTGCAGTCAGTTCATCACACATTTCTGTCACTGCTTCTGCCTCAGGGGAGGATTCCTCACACCTTTCACCTACTCCACTGTGTGGCACCTCCCATGAGAGACAGTCATCCCCAAACTTATCCAGTGTGAGTCCTTCCCACAGGTGCCTGGAGTTCTTCATGGCCTGCTCCAGTGTGGATCCCTCTGACAGGATGCAGTCCTTCAGGAATGGGCTGCTCTAGTATGGGTTCCAATGAAGTCACAAGTCCTGCCAGCAAACATGCTCCATCATGGGCTCCTGTCTCCAAGGATTCACAAGTCCTGTCAGGAGGCTGCTCCAGTGTGGGCTTTCCAGAGGTCACAGCCTCCTTCAGGCCTCAGCCTGCTCTGGTGTGGGGTCTTCTATGCACTGCAGAGGGTTCTCTGCTCCACCATGGACCTCCATGGACTGCAGAGGGACAAACTTCACCATGGGCTGCAGGGCTATCTCTGATCCATCACCCAGAGCACCTCCTCCCTCGCACTCTTCACTGATTTTGGGGCCTGCAGGGATCTTCCTCTCACATATTCTTACTCCTCCCTTCTCTGGCTACAATTACTTCTGCACAATATTTTTTTCCCCACCTTCTTAACTGTCTTATCTCTGAAGTGATATCACTGCTGCTGATGAGCTCAGCCTTGGCCAGTGGTGGGTCCATCTTAGACTCGGCTGGCATTGGCTCTGCTGGACATAGGGAAGCTTCTGGCAGCTTCTCAGAGGTGCCAGTCCTGTATTCCTCCCACTACCAAAACCTTGCCAGCCAAGCCCAATACACTAAGCAATCTATTTCTCATCCATAGAATATGGATGAGAAATATTCTCCCATTTCTTCTGTGTTCTCCATTTGTGGTGCAGCTCTGCAGTGTCTTTTGGAAACACTCTTAGTCACAATCAAGAAATCATCTCTGTTTAGTCTGTGAAGACTTATGAAGCTGACAATATTAAGCAGTATTGAGGTCCACAGGACTTCAACCAGGGCTACTTCAGAAACTATGACAAATTTGAAGACTACAGGCTATCGATAAATTAGCCAGATGACTCAGAATGAGCAATAAATAGATATTAATTTAAATCATGCTGACCGTAAGTTTGAAGACAGAAGAATGCATGGAAGTTTAGAAAATTATAATATTCTATTGTTCTATAACATATACAACCTGAAAGAAGGCAATTATATTCCGTGATTTTATTAAATTGCACAGTAATTTAAAAATACAATTACATTTTAAATGAACAATTGAAAAGAATAATTATATTTCATTATGTCAGCTGGGTTGCTCAGATGAACACTGTGTACTGCTGGATAGGTGCAGTGGCATAATGTGATCAGTTTAAGAAAATCATGATTAGCAGCCCCATATCCTTGAAGATAATTTATTACTGCTGCTGGCAACTGACATATTTAAAACTCATTAGTTGGAAATGGGATAGAAATTGGGGAGAAAAATAGATCAAAAGGTAACACTCGTACCTTAAAACACCCTTTTCCAACTTTAATCCACCAAGAAACTTTTGGAACTTTTTTGTATTTGATAACATAGCTAAAGATAAGTCGAGCTGCTTTAGAATACCATGATTTCTTAAAGCACCCATTCTGCAGCCCTTTGATCATCTCTGTGGCCCTCCTTTAGATTCTCTTCCATCTCTCTGCATCTTCCTCAAATTGTGGAGACATAGTTAGAATCATGGAGTCACAGAATATCCTGAGTTGGCAGGGATCATCACAAGGATCATCAGGTCCAGCTCCTGGCCCTGCACAGCACCATCCCCAAGAGTCACACCACCTGCCTGAGAGCAGTGTCTGGAGGGTGCTTAGACTCTGCCAGGCTTGGTGCTGTGACCACTGCCTCGGGGAGCATGTTCCAGTGCCCAAGCACCCTCTGGCTGAAGAACCTTTTTCTAATATCTGGCCTAAACCCCCTGACACAGCTCCATACCATTCTTTTGGGTCCTGTCACTGGTCACCACAAAGACCTCTGTGCCTGTCCCTCCACTTCCCCTCATGAGAAAGCTGTAGACAGACATGAGGTCTCCTCTCACCCTGACAAGGGCTGAATAGAGTAGGATGACAATTTCTCTTGGTCTGACAGTAATGCCTCTGTGGATGAAGCCCAGAATCTGATTTGATTTCCTTGTTACATTGGTGCACTGCTGACTCATGTGGCTTGTTGTCACCAGGACCTCCATGTCCCTTTCAGTCTCACAAGTCCTGATCTGTCCTGATCTTTGGTTATGCAGGTGCAGGACTTTGAATTTTGCTTTATTAAACTTCATGTGTACCTTCATCTCTGTACCTGAGAGAGTGAGCACAGTCTTCCAGCCTGTCCAGGTCTCTCAACTTTCTGTTAGATGTCTCTCCCTTCTGACATGTTTTCCTCACCACTCAGTTATCAGCAAACTCCACCTTTTTATAAAAATTATATATTCTTGTATTTGATGTAATACTAATGGAAAGACCTTCAAATGTGTTCTATAGAGGTGACCCAGTTATTAGAAGACAATAAATTTTACATTACCTCCTTTGCACACTTTAAAAATATCTCAAGAAAGAGGAATTGAACAAATAGATCAGAAATTTATGTGGTAATATTTCAAATATGCTCCAATTTAGCCTCTAAATCACCACTTGTAGAATCATTCACATTCCCATAAATAACCACCTTGTTGAAAACAGACCGTGCAATGAAAGAAGAAAATTTCACTCCCAAACATGCAATTAGAGCTAATGTCAACCTGCAGGTATTTGAATCTCATTAATGGACAGAAAGTGCATAAGTTGTTTTCTAACTTCTTAACTACATTGACAGAACTTGGAGAAAGATCTTTTGGTTGTATAAATATCTGCATATGCCACATGTGGCAAAATGTGGATGAGTCTAACCACACCTTACAAGTCTGAACAACACCCATCTCTCTCCTTCTGACCCATCTCCTCACGGTCTCTTCTGCCTGGCTCATTTGCTTTTCAGCTTCACAGTGATTTTATTTCTGGGGACAATGGTGTTGCCCAAGACAAAGTTTAAGCACAATATTTCTGATAAATAACCTTCACCTTTATGGAAATGCTATGGAATGGAAATGGTAGTCATTAAAAGTTTTGCATAACTTTTTAAGACTTTTTAAGACTTTAAGACTTTTTAAGACTTCTGAGACACCTTTAAAGTAAATACTGTTTATTCACCATTCTAAAAGATCTAAAACAGAAAGAAACTTCTCCTGGAGACATCAAACTTGAAGTGCTGGGCCCAGATCTGTTCTCAATAATCCAAGGAAAAATCCCTGAGGCTAACGTACTTCAAGTTTGCACCATTACAAAACGGATTTGTTTGATGTAAAGAAATCTGTCATCCATTCTATGAAGTTACATTCAATGCAATTCAGACCATACTTGATCAATAGAGCTACAGACCAACTGTGTGTGTCATGATAAAACCAAAACCAGAATCCACTGAAATAAAACTCATTCTTTGTGGCATTTAACTTATGCCATCTGCATGTCAATTCAGAATTCTCTCTCACAGTGAGTACATTTTCAAGTGATTTTTGTTTCTAGTAGCTCTAGGAAGATACTGTTCCCAATCTCAGTACATTTTTTTGTTCAGAATTTCACTTAGGCTGAATTTTCCTTTTAATCTATTGTTACTACTTACATGTCATTTTAACATTGTGTATAATTCATACTCCTTGATATTAATGTACTTGTAGTTGAAGTCTCACTTCTTCTATGTTATTTAAAAACTCATGTACATCAATTTTCAATCTTAAGCAAAAAAATGGGCATACTTCTTGTCCCAGATCAGATTTTTTCTTACCGTGGACAGTAGCTGGTGCTTCTGGAAGAATAAAGTACATATGGTTATGACCCTTTTCTTGACAGATGACAGTAATCAGTATTTTCAAGACTCCTCAAGCTGGAGGTTACCTCTGGGCCACTGTATTTAATACCATTATTATTCATGAATTTGCCTAATACCTTTTTGAACCAATTTATAATTTTGACCTCCTCGCAAATTGAGAGTCATCATTTAAATTACATATAGAGGGAAAAAAGTGGTTCATGTCTTTTAAGTCCTGCATTTATGATTTCACTAAGTCTCCTTGTTCCTGACTGTGGCACAAAACAACCACTTCTTTACACTATTAATGTGTTACTGACCTTTATAATGTACAGTGACATTTTTTTTTAAATTAGAAAGTTCCCTACAACTGTAGGGAAGCTTTTCATACTTTGATACTTTTCTTCATCTGAATCTTTTTAAGATGGAAGGACCAGAATGCATACAGTAAGTACATCAGTTCTGTTTTCCAAACTCTTTCCAAGTTCTAATAAATCTGTTTTTTCAGTGCTTCAGTCCTGGCTGTAATGATGCATTAGCAGTTACACATCCCAGAATTAAAATGCATCATGCAAGTGACAGACAAGGAAACTTCAAGCTGGAGAAAACACAGGAAATTTGTCAAAACATTGTCAGCCTCTCTGTGCCAGGGACACGAAAGTGGCAACACCATTAAAATTACAATTATTCAGGGCCAGAGTTCTCCTCAGCAGCATTAAAGATGTGTTGCAGCTGTGAAGAGATGCAGATATTTTTTCTCAAGAACAGAGAGACAGAAGAAAGGAATAAATAAAGAGTTTTCACTCTCAGCTGGAATAGAAATGTTGCAAGTAAGCATTGAAAACCATGGATCATGTGATCTTACAAAAATTACCAAGATCCTAAACCTGCAAGTCTAAGGAAACTCATTGACAGCAAACTGCCTCATCACTTCCAACAGCCCTGCTCACAGTACGATGACTACTCATAAACACGAATTTTTGCAGTTTCAGGACACAATTTCTAGATTACTGGCCAATTTTCAGCAGTGAAATAAAACCAGCATTTATCCTACTGCTGCAAGGTGCTGTACCACCACTTGAGACAGCACACTGCACAGCACCAGAAAGGACCTTGATTTTACCCCATACTGAGTAACCTATAAGATAAAAGTTTATATATTCAGTTCAATGAGTGGGCCAGGATGTTTACGCTTGATGACATCTTGTTTTACTAATGTGAAATATACTTACGTGGGATTATGGCTTGTGATTTATGCCTTGTGCTTGACTGCAGAATATGCATCTTTGCTCAGCAATCCACTGGAGAGGAGCCCAAAAGGGTGCCCTGCCTCACTTCCTTCCCTGACCCTGAGCAGGGGAAAGGTGGAGATCTGTTGGAAACCTATTTGTATACAAGCTGTCTTAAGAAAGCACTGTAAAAAAAAAAGTAGAAAAAACTAGAACTGGTTGAAAAGGTGAATGTGAAGTCATCCACTACATCTACCACAGCAGTATATCATTCTGTACCACTGACCAGAAGAAAATAATGGCTCATAAAAATATCTTCTTATAATGATATTTTAAAGGAAAGAAGCCCCAACAGAAATAATCTTAAATTAATGGAATTAGGCTGCAATCATTATTCTCAGTGCTGTTAGTATAACATTTTACATTTAAAAAAAAAAATCTCATAATCTTAGAAAAATTCTCTAGAAATCCTAATTTGTGTTGTATAGGAAAGAAAATAAATTCCTTTTTTTCTGAGCCTGTCTGTCCAAAACACTTTTAAATATGATCCCTATATTTGCAAGGTGCAGGAGGGCCAGGCAGTGAGAGAAATAAAAGGAAACCAGCACATATTTTTTTAAGTTATATTTTTAAGCCCCCTTCTTTCCAATTCTTTTTTCTCCATATTCCCTGTCTTGTGACATTTGGCAAGGCAAAGCCTGAAAACTCTATTATTAGTTAGTGAGAAAATGCAGCAAATGGCTTAGATGGCTTAGCTTCCACATTCCCCTTCTCTTACAGACAGTGTTATCTGCAGCTCACCTCCGTTGAAAGGTGGGAGAAGAAATTCTATGTTTTGAAACCGCTGGTGAGATTGCAGTCAGTGAGGCAGGGAGGAGTGCAAGTCCATGTGAGGAAGGACAGAAAAAATAGAGCAATGTAAATGGTGCTCTGGAAGAAGCCTAATTTACTTGCAATTGGTTGGACTGAGCGTTTGCAAGCATCACAAGGAGATTTCTGAGCAATAGCAGCTAATATATGCTTAGAGACTGCCTACTAAAATTGCATTTCTAGTGCTACTTTTGTCTCTGATTCACTCCTAAAAGGGCAATTTCATTTTCTCTGACATGCCACTGCCAGTGAGTCCTTCAGGGCTCACAAACTGACAGGTAGAGGAAAGATAAAGGCAGAAATACCTCTTTCTCAACAGTATTTCAATAATCCTTATTCGTCTATTTCTCATTTGGCCTTTTCTTTTTTTCTTTTCTTTCATATTTGCTGACATAGGTTTTAGAGGTTAAAAAGGAAACTGTGGCAGGAAATCCATCCTGTTAAAGAAAATGCAGTGTAACATAAAGTACTGTTTGAAGCAAATATCACTACATAGAAGAAAAACACTTCTATAAGTAGTATAAAAAATAGAAAATATTTGTACAACAGCAGCGAAGTAATGGGATGTTTTCATTCACAACCATTGTAGTTTATTGGAGAGACATATAAACATCTCCAAAAAAAAGCCCCAAAACAACCAACATCCAGAAAATGGATTCTTTTTAGCTTTTAGGCTAAAACACATCAGAAAAGTCCTGTGGCAAAGATCTGTCTCCTCTGAAATAAATGAAGAAGTTTTTGTTGTCCCAGTGGAATTTAATTTTTCACATTTATGATTTTCTATGAATGCTGGGAAAACCTTGGTGTTATTGTTTTACTCCACAGAATTGAGATGTATGAGAAGATGTTGCTCTCTGCCCTTTCCCCACTTTGTCCAGGTGAGCACAACCTTTCCTACACGAGGTTGCCCAGAGTTGTGGATGACACATCTCTGGAAGTGTTTAAGGCCAGGTTAGATAGGGGGTGTAGCAGCCTGGTCTGGTGGAACGTGTCCCTGCCCATAGCAGGGGGTTGGAACTAGATGGGCATTAAGGTCCCTTCCCGAGCCAGGCTATTAGAAGATTTTATGATTTAATATTATTCACCAAAACAGGGTACTTTCTTGCATACCAGGTGAGCACTGATATCAATGTTTTATAGTTTAGAGGACATTTTCACAGCAGTGTTGAGTACAGAAAATATCTTTCATTGTTAACACATTTGTATCAGTGTAATATTAGATGAAAATTCTATCTATTCACACACCATTTTCATACTGCTTACTAATGAGAAATTTCACTTCAGAATTATAAATTAGCCATTTCTCTATGCAAAGACTTTGGTTTTCATGCTACTGAAATACAACATCCACTTACATATTTGACTCAAAAATTTTTCCTTTAAAAGAAGTCTGAATTATTGGAGCTTTTCTCTGCATTGAATCTCTACTGAATGTCTACAAGTTTAGCCCCTTACTGATAAGTATCTTAAGGAATATTCTGATTGTCATTATTCCAGAAGAGGAAGACGGGTATTTGTAGGTGACATACCTGTCAGAGGAATGATATTTGAGCTACAGGGCTTTCTTCTGCAGGAAATCACTGTTATGATTACTGCCACTTTCGCATTCAAATGTGTCACCCTTGACTTTCCTTTAGTTCATCAGAAACAAAGGCAAACAAATAAAATCCCATAAATCTCTTTGCCTCAAATAAGGAAAGAAGAGTCCCATTATTTCTATTGTAAGCAGTTAAAGTACATTAAGATCCTATATACCTGAGACCTTATTACTAAAAGACATTTGTGGGAGGTAGAATAAAAGGATGTCTTTTACAGAAACACGAATGAAATTTTAACCGGTCCTTTTGGTTCTTTTTGAATCCAAGTATTGGTTTTAAAACCAAACACAAAAATAACCCAGAAGAGGCAAATGCTTTTCTGTTTGGCTGGGCATAAGCTAACATGAGGATTTATGATTTTTCTGTTATTTTCCAGCAACCTTTTTTGTCATAGTTTCCTGTCCTTCCTTCTTTGCTTGGCAAAAGCTATTAACAGTTTGTAACATTTCCAAAACTCTCTGAAATATTGCTCAGGAATATGACTTTTTCCAGGTCCTTACTCATTGCCAGCGATTATTTATCCCAGAAGAAAAATCTTTTGAAAAATATTGTCCTTTGAAAATTTATTCGCCAGACTGAAGACTGTGTTAAACAACACATTCCTCTCCTTTCTCTGAATTTTCCAGATTTAGAACTGTTAATGTTCAGAAGGAGTAATAACTTAAATTATTATTTCTCATCACTGCTTCATTAGTAGAATAAGGAATGATATGCATGACATTGCTGTTTTTTCAATCTCTGCATTTTTAAATTTTAAATTTCAAAAGCACAGCAAAACAAATAAGATTTCAGTGCCAGTTTAAGGCTGAGTGTCTCAAAACTGTTCCTGTAGAACTAGCAACCAAATAGGCATTACCACGGATAAAAGAATCATCCTAAAGATGAGATTGCAGAAGGTAATAAAAAGGAAACAGGACATGATATTATCTTTGAATTACCCATGATTCGCTAACGTTTTACCACAGCGGATATCCTTACAAACTTAATTTTCCTTCATACTACTTCAACAGCAACTGCTGTGCATACACTGTTCATAAATCACAGTGAAAATGCACTGTAAGAGCAAGCAAGACTCTGCATTGTAAAGATAATTCTGCAATAAGAATCTCTATTCAGACTAGTTTCCTTTTATTTTCGTAAATACCTCTACATTTTCAAGCGGTTACTACAGAGCGTGCACACATAAGTAAGCTGAAAATTATTGAAAAAGCATCAACATTAGGGTAAAAGAAAACAAAAGATAATGAAGTCAAGCTATTGAATGCACTTTAAAATTAACTTTCTGCAGAAGAAAGGAAGCCTTAACTGAATTCTCAGTAAAAAAATAATTTCAATAGAATTTGGAGGAGTATTTTCATATTGTAAATGCTAATTTTCTCCACTTCATCGGTATATTGACATTTCAGTGGTTTTGTTCTTGATTCAGAAGAAAGAAACATTTACATAATTTCTCCTAAAATGTAAATTTTAAATATCTCATTTTGAAAATGTGTACATGCTAAATGTGTTATGAGAATTTTCTTTGGAAAACTTATTCTCCAAATGGGAAAAATCCCATGTGGAAATGTCATGAACATCTTAGCCAAGATCCAAAGAATTGTTAATTTTGTCAAAACAGCATTTTCTGTACTCAATGGCACCTTCTGCACTTGCATAGTTTTTATTTTTGTTACAACATGTCTTAGGACCTTCATTTACTCAAGGTTAATGCAGGACACACACATGCAAGTGTCCTTCACTGAGAGTGTTTATAAACTGAAGAATGTTTTAGAGGAAATTGTCTCATCCCAGTTTTACAGTTAAAAACAAAGACTAAGTTTTCAAAGATAATACAGGAAGTCTGCGGCAGGATCAGAACTGAAACACACATTTCCTAAGTGTCAGTGCAGCTCTTTTTATCACAAGGATAAGTTTTTGCCCCACAGACATACAGTCAGAGATTCTTATCTTGATGCACAAGCTTCTTTATAAATTCAACCATTTTTTAATATAGAATTAGGTTTGCAATATAGAACTATCGATTACTGCTTACTGTCTCAAATTAAAGCTCATCACAGGTCTGCATTTTATTGAATGCAAAGTTAGGTTTTAGCTTCAACAAAAAAAATTTCCCATAAGGATGACACTGTGTTTGTACCTAAATGACCTTTCTCTAGGAATGTGAAGATTCATACCACGCTTCAGCACCTGCATGCTATTCCATCTTTAACTCTCCTTCATGCCCAACACAGAAAGTACCAAGTTTTTTCTTATCTGTGATATGCTGACATTTCCAACCCAATGAAACTGTAGGTGTTGTTTTCACACTGCGTTCTTCCAAACTTTCAAATTTCACTACAGGCAAACCTGTTTCAAGATGTTGCCTGCAGCACTATGTGAACTTGCTGTCAGATCAATTTATTTATGGATGATTGCTGACTTTTATTCTCTTGAGGTCAATATTTCCTTCATGTACACGTATGGATAAGGAGCTGACATATTACCAACATTCTGCAGAACTTTTATACTTCTGACAATTATTTTCTTCAGAATTACAAAGCAAATAAGTTACTGACTTTTAAAAATATACACTTGAAAATGGGAAGAAATAGTAGCAATTAAATCATAGAATAATAGAATATCAGAGAATATCTGGAAGGTACTCACAAGCATCATTGAGTCTAACTCCTGCACAGAAAAATCCCAAAATCACATTGTGTGTCTTAGAGTATTGTACAAATGCTTCTTGGACTCTGTCAGGATTGGTGCTGTGACCATTTCCCTGCAGAATTTTTTCCAGTGCCCAACCACCCTCTGGGTGAAGAACCTTTTCCTAATATCTAACCTAAATCTCCCCTGACAGAACTTCAGGCCATTCACTTGGATCCTCTCACTGGTCACCAGACAGAAGAGATCAGTGCCTGACCCTTTGCTTCTCCTCACGAGGAAGTTGTAGACTGTGATAAGGCCTCCCAGTCTCCTCTTCTCCAGGCTGAACAAGCCAAGTGACCTCAGACTCTCCTTATACAGATTCCTCTCCAGACCCTTCATGATCTTAGTAGCCCTCCTTTGGGCATTCTCTTAATAGCTTTATATCCTTCTTAGCTTGTGGCACACAGAAGTGTACACAAGACTTGAGGTGAAGCAACCCCAGAGCAGAGCAGAGCAGAGCAGAGCAGAGCAGAGCAGAGGGGGGCAATCTGCTCCCTCAGCTGTCTGGCTGTGCTGTGCCTGATGCTCCCCAGGACACCGAGGCCTCTGATACACCCCAGCCCTCCTGGCTGCCAAGGCATTGTTGACTCATATTCAACTTGCCAGCAACCAGCTACTCTCAGGGCCCTTTCTGCAGCACTGCTTTCTAGCCTCTCATTCCCCAGGCTGTCTGTACATCCAGGGTTGCCCCATCCCAGGTGCAGAATCTGGCCCCTGCTGCCCAGTCCTCTGATTTGTTGAGGTCTCTCAAGCAGGGCCTTTCTGCCTTCATGGGAGTCTCCAGCTCCAGTTTTCAACCATCAGCAAACTTCCTTAATATAGATCCAAGTCCTGTGTCCAAGTCATTTATGGAGCTGTTGAAGAGCGCAAGGGTGAGGACGGAGCCCTGTGGAACCCTGCTAGTGACAGGTCTCCAGTCTGATGCCACCCCAGTCACTGAAATCCTTTGTGCCTTACCCATGAGCCAGCTGCTCACCCATCATATCATGTGTTTATCCAGCTGTGAGCTGGACATTTTCTCCAGAAGGATCCTGTGAGAGGCAGTATCAAAAAACTTGACATCTTTAAAGATTATATCAATTGGCTTCCCTTGATGGAGGAGATGAGTAATGGTGCCATAATAGGAGAATAAGTTTGTGATAAGCAGGACTTTCCCCTCACAAATCCCTCCTGGCTGTGACCAGTGACACTGACTGACAGGCCTGTATTTACCTACAGGTACAGATCATCCTTCTATCCCTGATTGAAAACTGGGAAAACATTTGCCACCCTAAATGCTCACTCGTCAAAACAGCTGCACAGCCCTTAAAGGGGCTTTACAAGTTTCACAGAGCTGTGTCATAAGTACCCAGAGGGCCACATGATAGAGCACTAAATGACATCACTTTACAGTCAGCAGCATTCTGATCTCCAGTGTGAGTCACAGCAATTTAGGCAGCTTGCTGTGTTAAAGGAAGAAGCTATGAAAGCAATAGTGGATGCAGACGTAGGCACAGCCTAAGCAGTAGTGCCCTGCCATACCTTTGTCTCTGGCCATGCTGGCACCTGGCAGCCTGTTTCTAGTGCTTGTATCTTCCTATACCAGTCTGCAAGTTTTGAAGAAGCTGGTCATTTGCTTTGCTCTTCTTTGCTATGCTTATTTTGTTTAGCTCTGGCTTTCATCTTCAGTTGAGGTTTAGTCACAAACTGTGTTGCTGGGAGGGTATTCACAGTTGAATGAGTCACCACAGTTATTTTAGTGACAACTTCTTCACTGCAAATCCTGAACTAGGGGCTGACCCCCTACCATGGGAAATAATACCAAATTCAGAAGATCATGTTTATTCACAATCAATACATAAAACATTTCTAAGCCTCAACTATATGACAATATTCCATGTACAGACCCTTATGCACAACCAGTGCATGTTCTGACTTTGAGTTCATGGGATCAGCATACTCACAATTGTACATCATCTGCTCAGAGGGATTGCAATGCAATCACCATCTCTGGGAGAAGTTGCAGATCCTGACTAGAGAATACTTAATTCAAAATTATCAAGAAGATGCTGAGTTTTTATGGTGTGTTGTGCATTCTCTGTAGACATCAGAGCTGAAAAATTTTTTATATGTAACCAGCATGTCAATTTGAAATACGGAATTAATTCATCTACTGTAGTCTTCACAGCAGTTTGCATCCCTTCAGACTTGTATTTAATACCATGTCTAAGCCTGGAACAAAGCAACAGTCCTGTTGAATGCCATGATGCCTTAAATTTTTCACTGCTTGGGCTTCAAAAAAAAAGCATCTGTGAACTAAATCCTGGTGGGATTAGTGGATATGGGGCAATGTTCCCTATAAACTTGAAACCTATGGCAAGTTTGAATTTTCAATACTTGAAGATAAATTAACAAAGTACAATTCAAAGAAAACCTATAATTTATTTAAACACTACATTTAAGCACTATAACATATACAGAAAATACTGTATATGTTATGGTAGTAGTCTTTTACTCTACGATTCTGCAGTCTGGCAAAGAACTCATAAATTTTGCAAAATAGATTAATCAATAAGGAAATGTGAAGCTAAGCTTTTGTATAATATCACATAGACTTATGTAAGAGTCTGTTTCTATATTCTTCAATCATAAGGGCTAAACAGATCCCAGAAGCTCAATGTTTGTATTCCATGGGGCTACAGACTAGTTACAATTACATTAGGTCATTTTCCCATTTAGAGAAATGTTTCAATGTTTCAAAAAAATTTTGACTTTTTCTTTTTAAGCCTTTAGGACAAAACAAAAGTCTTCAGACTTGGAAAAAAACTCCTGACAAAAAAAACCACACTACCAACAACAACAACAACAACAACAAAAAACACCTACAAACCACCCAAAACCAAACAAACTAAAGAAATTAATAAAAGAGATACATAATCAAAAATGGCGCAACTCAGAGCATTGAGTGTTGCTGTCTCATGAAGATGATTGCACTAACACCACACTAACATGGACCTCAGTAAAGATCATTTCCTGTTTTCCAGAGAAAGAGATATTTCACTGTAACCTCCTAGGCAATTATGGTAAAATATTTATATATTTGTCTGACACAAAACAAAAACACTTGGATTGCTGTGCTTTGCTTGGGTTTTGTTTTGCTTAAATGAGGCCCTTGCTGTGCCCTAAATTAGCTTCACAGAAACTTTTATGCAGGACAAAGCTTTCTGCTGATCAGGACTCACAGTGACAGAGCAAACAGCCATGCAGGAAACCAACTGGGGGAAATCATTGTTCTGAGGGATATTTGTCTTGGTTTTTCTTTGTGTGTTCTGCCTTGGACTGCAGAACAGGGTTCAAGGAAAAGTAGGTCAAGAGGTTTTTACACTGAAGAGATTTGAGAATTCCCAAATACAGAGGAAGGCAAGACAAAGGCATCTATTCTCAATTTATCTGAATTAAAATGTGTTCCTTACTTGAAAATTGAACTTGGTGGAGAGGCATAAACTTATAAGCAGTTGTGCAAAAATCCTTACAGTGAATAAACAGAGAAAGGTATGCATGGACTAAAATCCTGTAATTCTTGTTAGCATTGATTTCATTGAGCACAGAATCGTGCAAAGGGATCTGCTGCTCCAGTGAACTCCACTCAGTAAGGAAAGGGAATTTAGTGGTAATGTTGTGTGTAACCCTAGTCTCTACAGAGGCATATGAAGAACTGATTTATGCAATGGCAGCAGAGAGGGCACTGAGCAGGAGGATAGCTGATGCAAGAAAACAAGACATCAGCAGGCAACCTGGGGAGGGCTGTCAGAGACAAGAGAACATTTGGGTGCGGGAGAGGAGAATGAGGCTTTAGAGGGGTAAAAGACATGATATTAATGAAAAAAGAGAGGTAAAGGAACAGAATAAACAGCACAGTCTGTACTATTAGACCAAAAGTCCATCCAGTCTAGTGTCCTGCTTCCAAAATTGGCTAAAACACATGTCTAGGATATTCTTCTAGAACAGAGAGGGAAACACAGATAGTTGCACAGACACCCACAGTTTTGGCTGAGGGAGCTGAGGTACCTGTAGGTAAGACAGATTCTCTTATTTGAACTGCTGTCTTTGGGAAAGGATCCTCATTTAAGGTTCCAGAATTTCCCCATGCCTCTGCTTACAGCCACCATCTCCCCATCTCCCTTGTCTGTGCTTAAAGCTGTTATTTTCCTTTATCAGTTTGCTGAGGAACTGGATTTATGTGTAAAACTAGCCAAAGACTCTGCCAAGAAAACCCGGCTCCGGCCTTTCTTTGCTACTCATATGAAAATTGAATCCCTTGCTTTGTTTGACATGAACTGCTTAAGAAACATAAACATAAAACAAGTATCAAATTATCAAGAATCTCAGGATATTAGTGAGACCAACTGTCAGAGTGTCAGCCATGCAACTCCCCAGCTCCCATGAGGCACTGACAGGTTATCAGGGCTGAGCTGAACAAGCTGGGCCTTCATTTCAGCCAGAAGTCAGAAACTTCTGCCAAAACAAAGTTAGGTTTCAAATATGCAATTTTCAACCCTGGAAACCATCTTGTGAAAACCTCTACATAAACTTTGCAATGCATTGCTATTGCAAACATTATCTGTCTAAGAAGATTTCATATCTCTGTCTCTTTTCTTGGCATTCTGGACAGCTTCTGAAAAATTATACTTAAAAGGAATTTTTGTCAATACAACTGTTATAGCTTTCTTCCTAATAGATAAGAATAATGATTTTATGAAACAGCTCAGTAAGTGATATTATCTCAAGTTTTAACTCATTTATTGATGTTACTTTCAATAGGAAAAGTTTCTCCCTATTCAATATTCTTTGAAGTTCTTTAGTAGCAAAACAATTTAATAGCTAAAATTTTTTATGAAATGACAGCTTTACCCCTATTCTTATTCACTTTTTTTTTTTTTACCCATGACTTCTGAGTCTCATCTCTTCTATGAAGGTCTTTTCTCTTGTAGTCCAGTAACACTCTTCTAAATTCTAAAAGGGTGTTTAGGAACTTCAAAGACCTTGAGTTTGTTTTGTTCACCTAGAACCAGTCGCTGCATTTCTGCTTGTCCCTGATTTGCCATAGGAGGTTCAGATAAAAGAACAACTTAATAAATGCCCCTCTGAAAAAGAACATGTGTACAGTCCCAGAAAAATAAGTCCTATCACCTTGTCACAGTCTTTTGTCCTCTTGCTGCTTCTCTCCATGTCAGCATAACCCCACAGGATTTCACCTACTTCGTCCTTCCTCTCTTGCACAAATGTGCAGTGACCAAGTACAGAGTGGCACGAGACCAGTATTGTACTGGCAACAAAATGAAAAGGTTATGTCAAACAGGAATTGATAGCAGAACTATGAGAAATGTCACCTGCAGAGACTGAGATTAATTTCTTGAACCCTAATCACCTCTTCCCCAGTAACAAAATAAGCATGTCATAAGCAAACTTCAAGTCTTGTCTTGCAGTTTGTAGTTCACATAAAAAACCAATGATTTAATATGATGAAGTTTCTGTCTTAAAATGACCTCCAAGTTGTCAACCCCAAAGAACCTCCTTCTAATAATAGTGCCATTACAATTATCATTATATACACACTATGCAGAATCAATTTAATTGTAGCAAAAACGTTTGGAAACACTTTGACCATTGAAAGCTCTCTACTGCTGAATACATTTACAGCAATGCAATTGGTTATATGACAAAATATATAGTTTAATAAAAGCCAATTGCTACATTACAGAACAAATAAGTATTGCTCAAAATATTTATAAAAGTCCTTGGGATACTCTTTATGTTTCTGGCTGTAAAATTCGCTTTCATATGAGATAGGTTGGACAAAAAAATATTAAAGCAGTGCTTATGAAATTCCTAGAGGAATTTTGCAAAAAGAGGTAAACTAGTACAATGTCTTCAAGAAAAATCAAGGATCTTTAGTGGGCTTTTTTAAGTCAACTTCTTACTGACATTGTTGAATTACAATGATGGCAAATAACAGAAATATTTTAGTCTTATTTCTAGTCTTTCTGTATAATTATGACCAGTACAAAGCATTTTGTATCATAACAATCTTTCAGTTCTCAGTGATGAACAGAGCCATGCAATATAATGCCTTTCTTGAAGAATATAATGGAAATTATTTCAGCAAAAAGTAATGGTGCTGGTGATTAAATGGTGATTAAATTCATCATGTATACAGACATAATGAAAATTAGTGGCTCAGGTCCCTCCTCCATCTTTGATTTACTTTGTGTCTTTGGAAAAAAATACTTGAGGCTACATTCAATAAGGACTTGAGAGCACAAGATTTTGGCCACAGGGCAGATCCCCAGCCCAGGTGAAGTCTTGAACCCACAGTAAGAAATAGAGGTTCCTAATTGCACGTTTGCACCCACGAGCCTCACATTCCTAAAGTTGCATTGAATATACTGCCTATAACAGTCTGTGGGAAATGCCAGGCTTAGGACCAAAAATGCAAATGGCTCTTACTATTTCCTAAATACCATGCACATTCTAGATTGATTTTGAAAATATGGCATGCTGGGAAAGTAGAACTAATAAATACTAAGAACAGAATGCATAGCCCAAATTACTGTGTCTTTCCAGAGGATGACTGCTGGCATCCATCCAACCAAAAGGTCAGAATCTGCCTTTTAAGACAGCAACAGCTATGTTTTAAAGAAATTAAGATAGCTTTACTTTTTCCCTCTTTGAAAGTGCAGGTTGCAATTACAAATAAATGCACTTCTTTATTTCCTATCATGAACATTTTTTTTTAAATTGTCTGGTAGTTGGTATGCTCATCCAGGAAGTATGAATGCCCTAGCTCTAACCAACATCAGCATAAGTCTAAAGAGTGGAACTGTTCCACTCTTCTCCCTGCACCAGCACCACTTTTAGGCACTTTACACTGAACCAAGAAGAAAGACCAAGGGAGAGCTCACAGCTCTGGTACAGTAGTTGCCCTCACCTAGGAGTTGGGTCCTACATTTCTCTGTCATTGTGAGCTTTCTGTACAGGATGAATAAGAATATGTGTGTGAGAGAACAGAGTCCATATTTCCTCCTCTGAAATTAATTTTCTAACCTCTGGTACACAAACAGGATTTTCCTTGTGCTGTCTCCTCCTGACTTCCCAAATCTGATATTCCTTCCTGAAAACCACCGGAAAGACAAGGGAAGTTTTGTCTCTTTTCCCACACTCCAGTACTAGCCTCAGAGGAAAACACTCCCTGAAAAGGCTGGGTGTTGTGTCCTTGGGCAGAGCCAAGGCTGGGGAGGGACCTTTTCCTGGGTGAACCACTTGAGTGGTACCTCTGTGGCCACCGGAAACCTTAAAAAATCATAAAGCAGCCCAAAAAGTTCCCTACTGTGGTGGTAGCTAGGGAGTCGCTGCTGGCACATATTAGGTGTGCTCAGAGCACACTCCTCAGATTTTCAGGAATACATTGGTGTACAGGAAAACAGGTCAGGTACCTACCGGAGTTTCCCATCAAACAAGGAGTCACAGCTAGGAAAGCTACATGGCAACCAGTCAGTTTGCTTGCTTAATCACCATGCTGGAATTCAACATTCAATTCCTGTTCTATACTCCTCAGGACATTTTGAATAGAGTAGTTTGTGGTAACTTCACATGACTCTGAAAATTTAGGCAATATTTCTGAAGATTTTCTCAGTCACCTCACCTATAAATGAAACTCTAGCTATACAGGCTGAGGAATCTGTAAAAACTGGATGCTTTAGCAGCAGCAAACCTTCTAAACTCAAATATACCTGATTTTTTCTGATTGGAAGGGACTTAGTCAGCAGCTTAGAGAAAAATTAGTTACAGAGCTTCAGACTTTCATACAAACGAAGGTGAGACTAAAGAAGACAGTTTAATCAAGTTTAATCAAGAGGACCTAATAGGAAAGAAGATAGAAAGCAGGGTACATGGCAAATGATTAACAAGGGGCAGATTGGGTGTTCATCATACAACCACACCTACATCCTTGCAAGATGTGTGGGAAGAAAACTTCCAATGAAATGGAGAAAAAGCTTTCCAAGGGCCTTTATATAATAAATACATATATCTAAGCATAATAAAAAAAAATCTACAATCATTCTTTTCTAAGGGAAAAAAAAGGTAAAGAAAATAATAGATCCTGAAGACATTTACATTGTTTCCTTATTGCTTTTCTTGATGCTTCCATCTATACTGGAAGAGGTGGCTTCACAGGTGTGAGATTCACTATTATTACATTCTTTCAGGGACTGCAGTAACTTCTTTGGAAATTACAGGTCACATCTGGACTCTAATTATAGAGATGGCTCATTAAAAAGTTCATGTGTCATCTGTTGTTCCTCAGAATTGCCTAACACTGTTTCCAACTACAATATCTGCTAGTGGCCTACCAGTCTAATTTTTTTTTCCTTAAGACCTAAGGGATGGAGAGGAATTTCAGTGCAAAGAACAGATTTTAAAACAGTGAATCTAAGTATCCAGAAAAGGCATATAGATACTTTGAAAAATTCTGATAAATATAAAAATGTTTTATTTCCTGCACAAATACATTCAGGCACGTTACAGGAATATATGCATATTTTTAATATTAGTTTTAATTTCTAGCCATGGATGATGGATATCCGCCTGTAAATTCAGATCCTGTTTTTGGATGACAAGTTTGTACTGGGATCAAGACCATATATGTTTGATTACTTGGTCAATAAAGAAGTTTAGGGATGCACTAGAAAAATAAGCCAAGCAGATAGATTGGAATGATTTTGGCTGCCCTAATACTTTCTGATTTAATATCTGCATCTTCATATGAAAATCAACATTTTGACCTTCATCCACTTCAAGCTGTATAATCACCTGTTCAAAATTTCCTGTTTTCTGCCGTCCTCCAAATGTTAAGGAAAAGCTGAGATGTTGTAATGGCTTTTTGCATGGTATTTAGTTAATCCAGAGTCAATCTTCCTGTAATACACAAGATGGACTTGTACTCCCAGTCCTGCAGCACAGCAGGTCCATAATAGGAATGTTTTAATGACAAATCTGATTCTCAGTCCATATGTTTGCTCATGCATCACTCACCTTTATTCCTTTCATTCTGAGGCAAAGTTTTCTTTCCAAACCATTTTACAGTCCCTTCCCGTTTGTCTGGAACTGAAGCTCTCTGGGAACTGGCTAGAACTGTGTGAGAAAATAATAAGAGTTTTTTCAAATATTTTAATGGCAATAGGTAGAGTAAAAATAACTTTGGCACATGACAGGAAAAGGATGGGCACCTCACAAACAGGGACAATGACAATGCAGAGATGTTTAATGCATTCTTTGCCTCTGACTTCAGTATGGATGATGGACCAAGGGGGTCTCAGTGCCCTGAGCTGGAGGACCATGACTGCGGGAATGATCAGCTCCCAGCTGACCCTGAAATTGTGTGGGATCCAGCTGGATCCCTACAAATCTATGGGCCTTGATGGGATTCATCCAGAAATCTTCAAAAATCTGGCTGATGTTATTGCAAAAGCTCTCTTGATTTTTGAGCAGTCTTGGGAATCCAGAGAGGTCCCATCTGACTGGAAGCTGACAAACGTTGTCCCGGTTTTCAAGAAGGGCTCTTGCCAGGAGCATGCTGTAAACTACAGGCCTGTCAGTCTCACTTCAGTGCCTGGTGAGGTTTGGAGAAGATTATTCTGGGAGGTATTGAAAAACACCTGAAAGACAACTCAGTCATTGGTCTTTTCAACAGCATTACTACAACTTAGACACATTTCCCTAAAATGTAAAGAAATAAATAATACTTCTTCTTAAAGCTGTGTCACTACCCAATTTTCAAATACCTTAATCTTGAGATGAATGGTTTGGGTGAAGTGAATCAGGAATTCATAAGAAAAACAAAGCCTACACATCGCTCTGATTGTAAATATAGCTTTGCCTTAGTGCTGAAAAAGAAAACAAAGGAAGGAAGATCACACACTGGAGACCAGAGCTGTGTTTTCTGAGGAGAAGGGTAAAATGCACTAAGATTTTATGATTAGAAGATAGTACAAAGTCTGGCAACTAGATGTAATAAAAGATGACAAGCCAGGAGATCTAGAAGAATAATATCCCATCATTATGAAGTAAGTAGCAGGGGAAGCAGGAAAGCCTTTGGCAAATCTTACAAATATCTCATTGCAGACAGAGGAAGCACAAGAGGAACAGTGGATGCCTAATACTGTTGAAAAGTTTAAGAAGGATCAAAAGTATAAGTGTGATTTCCAACTATCAGATGGTTGCAGAAAGCACTTATGTGGGATACATACCACATAAAATTTACAAATTTATTATTTGGCAAAGGATGGTTTGTGATTCTGACTTAGTCTTGTATTGACCTCTCCCAAACTAAACCAAAATAGCAAAATAGTGATGGGGAGGCAAAGAAGACAGAGTTCTTTTCTGAACAAAAGAAAGAAGTGGCTTACACTGCAGCGCTTATTGTGTTCAGCCCTATGGTGTTTCAGATGGTTTCAGCAAAACATTATATGTATACTTTTGAAATATTTTTTTAATGGCACAAAATTGAAGAAATTTATAAAAGCTACTGCAAGGGAAGACAGATTAAAACTGACTAAAGATTCAGAATTCAGAAGGAAAGAGACATTTTTGTTATTCAGAGAAAACCAGATAGAATTTAATAAAACTTCTGATAACTTTGCAGTTTTAAATATCCTGTAAAGCTGAACACAATGGAAAACACATTGAAAAAGTTCTGTGGGTGAAACACAAAGGAATCCCAGACATGACTCAAAATTTTTCATTTTATTGGAGATATAGCAACATAAGGAGAAAAATCATCCTTTTCTTACTTTTCAATACACTTAACAGTAGTGCTCAATCTGATATTATCACACACATAAAATTACTCAAATGCAACCAAAATGTGGGTGTGCAAGAGACAAATGCAAGAAGGCATTCATTCAGGCAGATATATTCTTCTAATGCTGTTCTCATAACAAACTATGTAAAGCAGAAACCTAAATCAAATCTCAGTGGTATCTGAAGGAACAGAATTTCAAAAGCAGTAATACGTTGCCATTAATAGTTTCTTCTTGCTATAAAACCTAGATATTGGCTACCAGCATATATGTTCACTCCAGTCATGAGGGATGACACTAAAGTCTGCATTAAACATCTCTGACCGCTCAGAAAAATGTATCACATTTAAATTCTTTGAGCCATGAACTATCATTCCCTCTGTCCTAACTGGGTCCAGTACCATTTCTTTCAGGGTGTATGTCCTCATATAAAAATGGAGCCATTCATTAAATTTGATACCACAATTTAGGTGTCTAGATCTTATTGTGTTATCACTTTTCTTCCTGAAACACTCTAAAGGTTTAAACTCACTTTTCCATGCAACTCACTACTGAAAGCTGGAGCTTCGGGTTAATAATATTGTTTGTTTGTTTTTTTGTGTTTATTTGTTTGGTTGGTTGGCTGGGGTTTTTTGTTTTGTTTTTGTTTTTGAATAACAGGTATAGGTACAAATTGTCAGCTCCACACAGGATTCTATTGTACATAACTTCCTAGCACAAAGAAATCTCTAAGATTCTTTTCAAAACTTCCTTCACACTACAGTCCTGTAGGCTGATGGCATCCAATGATCTTCCCTCCATAGCCTTTACAACTCACCTAACTTTCTTGTATCTGTCTTGCAAAAAAGCTAAACCAGGCTTCTGCTTCTGTCTCCTGTCAGAGCACTGCACTAGGGTACAAGAAATTACATCTCTTTCTCACATGCAAACATGTGTGTCTCTTAATCATCTCAATCACCTAAGGTTTAGCTCTTTCAAAATATTAGATTCTTTCTTATCATGCCTAAAGCAATTCAAAATTGAAAAATGCAAAATTTTCCTCATTCACGACTCTAATCTTGATATTCCCATTAAATAGTATGACATTTTCTTTATATATGCAATCACCTTAAAAGTTCTGATGTGCTGCAGGTACAAGCTCTGTACTTGTAATGTGGGAAGACATTTTGAGTGTATGCACAGAATTATGGCTTGAGAAAGTACAGGCTGGAAATACTGCCTTACTTCTCACTCTCTCCTGCTTCTACAAACACAGGAGTCTGGAGTAATCATCTGAATGTGGTTCTGAATGCTGATCAGCCCTCGTGTAAAGAAAATATTTTTTTTTAGTGATAAGACTTATTATAACTTAGGTCTTCAGTAACTTAGGATTTGTCTTCAAAATAGCTATATATGGGGTTGGTTTTACCTTATAAATTTAAAATTATATAAATGACTTGCTTGTTTCAAGATTAATGAAACCTGAGTGCTTAGAAATTCACTCAGATCTGCAAGGAGAACTTTCTTGTGCTGAATGTGCCATTTTGCTTTTGGGGTGGCCTTTGCAGCAGGAGAGAGAGTTTCACATATAATGTGCCTGAATAGGAGATGACAACACAAAACAAAACTGGAAAACTTCATAACCCAAATGGTAAGCCTTAAACTGGCTTTATCATGCTGTGTAAAGTTAAGATTCACCCAATGGCATCAGGCTTTGCTCTACTGTACTGGAGTGAATATTAGTAGAAATACAGTAGTTGCAAAAGCTCTCTGGATACATCAGATAAAATCTCATGTCATTCTTTTCATTGCTGATGTCCCTGACAGTTTGGGCCATCAGAGAACATAACTCTTGCTACTGCAGTTGGATTAGATTCTACAGTCCAAACTTGCTCTAGTCTTGCTAATCACACCCAACTCCAGTCTTGCTCATCACACTCAATGTCATAGCACTTGAAAGTGCTAAATATCTGTCCAAATAGCTTCCAGCACATCCAGTTCTTCATCTGGACATTGCCAAGTCATTCAATATGCAGATGAGAGAAATTGTTTCAGTGGTAGGTCAAATACTTTAAAAAGTCTTTTAGCAATGGTAAATCAACAAACTGGAATGGAATCTTAATAAAAATGAAGAAAATATATATATATGGTAATGACAATCAAACCTGTAAATAGCCTGTGGCCAAAATCTCTGTGATGCGAACATAAGAAAAAAAATGTGTGCTCCAAAGAAAGAAAACAAAAAATATTTACTGTGGCTCTGGGGAAGGAGATGTCCGTACCACTCACAAGAAAACAACCTGACATCATTCCAGGCTGCAGTTGATCCAGCACAGGAAGCCAGGAAAGCTTCAGTCTATTGTCTCACACTTTTTAACCTTATTTTGAGACAAAATGAGGTGGTGTGGTTAGAAGATAAACTGCAAGTTGAGATTAGAGGGACCCATGCTCTACTTCTGGCATAGTTTCTACATTGTTTCACTGGCTTCAGCTCACATCTCTGTGCCTTCAGTAAAAATATAGATATTGAGCACCCTTGAAATCTGCTGATTAAAAGGGCTTTTTTAAAACAACAGAATTTTTCTGCTAAATTAAACCTTTGCCTTGCATTTATCTTACAGCTTCCCTTGACTGACAGCTTCTTTGCTCTCGGCTGCCAGGAAATTTTGAGCCTTCTCATTGTAGCACGCCCATTCTCTTGAGGACACTCCAAGTGCCTGCCAGCCCCCTTCCCTTGCAGCTCAGAAGAGTGAAGATACTCAAACATTCAATATTGCATGAAAACAAGTGCACAAGTCATGATGCAGCCAATTCCACATGGGGAAGAAAGGCACACTTTGTGAGGGGCCCTTCCAGCAATAACATTCAGAGTTGTTAGTAATATGCCTTGGGTTGAAAACACAAGATTCCTTGAATTATTAAAAAGGCCAGATACTTCTAAGCAATAAGATGGGTGCAGAAAAGCGGTATGGACTACAGCTTGCTGATACCTGTTTGGAAATAGCATCTTTATTCCATTGGAGTCTAGATTTGTCATATAATTATTTTCCTGATAGGCATTCATCAGCATCCTGGCAAATGACATTGGAAGTCTAGCATCTCACTTCCCATTGATTTTTATTACAAAGGGGCACAAGTTAGAAAAATAGGAAGATTTTTGACTCCTCTCTCTTTCATTCAAAGGCATACATCTAAAAAAGGGTTGATATTGCAAATGTCATAACCCTTACCACAAAGAGGACAAATGAATGAGAGCAGAAACTTAGCTTACCAGATCCAGAAAAAATAAAAACCCACTCTTTTTTTCAAGTGCAACCATTCCAGAAAAGTCTTGCTAAAATCTACTTCCCAGGCTCTATTAAGTTGTCTGGGCATCATGACTATGACGTTATCCCCACCCTTAGTCCTAGAGTTCAAAAATAAAAGTAATTGGAAATAATCTAAGACTGAAAGCCTTCAGTCTATATAAAATGCACAATGTTTTAATTAACGTTTTTGAATTCTGATCACATTCCCTTTTTGAGGAAGATAAATCCCCATTTTATTAGTTTTGGTGACTTTATTTCAAAATGAATAGTGGACTTCAAATGCAGAGCCAGATACCCAGCTTTCACTGGCTTTTACATGCTATTTCAGTAGCCTTTCTGGATGTGATATGTGCACTTCTGAAATGTTTATTCATGAGAGTAACCCTTAACCCCTACCCCAAGGCATTAATTTAATGGAAGTGAACGTCTGACTAGGACCATAGCCTAGCCAACTATGCAGAATTAAGTCTAAGCAAAGTTTGTTACTCAGCTGATAAGGCCTGACTTCCTTTTGTGTTAAGAGGCTGAATTGTTCTTAACTCAGAAATTGACTTAAATTTAGATAAAACATGCTGGCAATCTATTGGCTGAATCAGATACTTTCCTGTTTCCTGTTTCAATCTCATATACATCTCTTCTTCTATAACAGAACCCTGCCAAATTCCTTCAACCATATGTTACTTGAGCATTTCTTTACTTTAGGAAGTAACAGATGCCTGCCCTGGAGGGAAAAATCAATTTATTTCTGTAACTTGGTTCCAGTAATGTAACAGAGTTATTTTGTTTAAGGAAAGGGCAACCAACCCTGAAAGGATGCTTCTTTTACCTTTAAGAAATATTACATAAATGGTTTGTACTGAATAATTTATGAGCTTATACAGAAGAGTTATTCAAAATAGCTCAAACTGTACATGCATCATAACCTTTTTCTTCAGCTTTCCACTAATTAATGCCTCTGAAAATTCCTAATTTTAAGTTTCAGGAAACATGCATGTTTGGAAAAGTATCTCATTTTATGTTCGCAATGAAATATACATGAACCATTTTATGAATTTTAATGAATCTTTATTAACTTTGGTCAGTTAACATTATTCATTAACAATTCATAAACACTTCAGCCTACCCCTATTATGCAGCATTATGAACTCTTATGAGAGCGTTTGATACAAAACACTCGTGATGACAATTTTGAAATAGGGGGAAAAAATCAAAAAGCTTCTTCATATGCCAACAACGTACTTTCTTCAAATTAAAATTTCAACAGGTTCATAGATACTACTCAAGTGGGTCTGCAAGGATCTAGTCATATCTGACTTCAGATCCCAGACAGTGCTACTATGTCAACCTGGAACATATCCCATCTAGAAGTTACTAAATTCACCTAAACTAGGCCCACCGTAAAATGCAATATGAAATTATGGTTCAATTATGTTCATTTGTTCATACTGGAAAAAGTAATTTTCTGCATATCACTTAGTGGCATTGAACTTTTCTGGGTAAGAGTGTTGGGATTTGACTTCTAAAAGTATTTACAAAAGGAGTAAATGTTAAAAAAAGGAAAATCATTCTTCTTTTATATTAGGTGTGCCTAAATTTTGCAGGCACAACCAATTCATCTTCTGGAAGCTCTTTGTACAGTTTTCTGGAAAACTGTAGGTCTGTAACCATGTCCTTTTTATAGTCACTTCCCCAACACTTGCCGAAGTCCAACATGACAACTTTTTCTCTAGAGAAGAGCAAAGCTCCTTAAGGTTACTCATAAAGCAGGTACACATGCTGTGCATATGAACCAAATTTTCCTACAGCTAAATGTTAAAGATCTGAGCTGCTAGACTGCCATTTCCCAGAGAGGAAAGGGCCAGCCTGACGCAGGCATGTGGTTGGGAAGTTATCCTGAGCAGCAACAAACACAGCTCTGTGGGTGGGAGCTGTGTCTCAGCCTACAAGGGCTCTCATTATGCTCTAGCTAACTTTCTTCTCTCAGCACCTGGGATTTTCTGAACACCATTACTAAGTGTCTAATTAACATCAGGTGTTTCAGGGATATGACTTTCACTGCTCCCCTGTGCCAGTCATTTGAACACAAAACACTGACCTTGATGGGTTTCTACCTGTACATTACTCACCCAATTCAGTGGATGAATCTGCTGCAGATGGATTTGTAGCCAAGTGCCCAGCTGCCCAAACTCTCCCTGTGATCCTTCTCTAGGCCAGAAAAGCACGTACCAAACAGGAGCAGCTGAGCTATGCACTGTCTGTGAAATCTGTCACAGCAAGGAATTTCACCAAACCATTTTTATTGTCAGAGGTAAAAGAAATTGGGAGAAAGTGGCATTGTGCTGATAAGTGCACATGAAGTATACAAGAAAATACAATTTGTTGAGGATGCAGGTAGATGAAAAACATCCCCATTGACAGAATGAGTTCTGTGGGCACTTTTTACTTTTTGTCAGGCCTCTCAATCTGATTGATCAATAATGTGCATGTTTTAAACTACTCCAATCCATTCCATACTCAACATCTTAAAATCAATTCTTCAGTGTTTTCCTTAGACAACACGCCACAATTCACTCTCCTGTGCCTAATCCATCCACAAAATGCATTTTGTCAAACTATTCAATTCTCTCTCTTGAATAAAGCACATTCCATCAAACCAAGCCGTCTGTTCTTACAACAGAATGAATTCTGTCTAATGTAATAAGCAGTGTATGAAGAGAGGCATTTAATCTAACATATATGTTTAACAAAAGGAATCATTCCTTGTTTGGCAAGACATATTTAAAATTCTCTATGAATTTTTAAGTATTGCACCACTGTAAATCGACAAATGAATCCTACACAGCTTTTGAACAGAGTAACTGTTGAATAAAAAATCTTTCTAAAACCTTCTATCTTTAGAAAATTTGGAAGCAGGAATGGTGGATATTAACTAGCTTCATGCTTTGTAAACTTGAATGAAACTACTGAAAAAATGATCTGGCTTTTACTCTTGAAAGGTTTATAGTGATGAACTGTTACAGAGGGAACTGAGTAGAGGCAGCTACAGCAGCTGTGATACTATACTGAGAATTCCTTTAAATATGCTTCTCACATTCACACTGGTTATTATTGTGTAATGAAAATCTCTTTATTCCCTCCTAAAATCCCAGAAACCAAACTCAGTTCTTTTCAAAAGAATGAAAATTAAATATAACCTTAAAGACACACATTAACATTCCTGACACCTGGTCCACTTGTCTGATTTTGCTTCATGCCAGGGATGTTCCAGGGATTGCAATGAACATTGAAATTGCAACTGACATGTCATTTGTACTTTTCCTCTTTCTGCCATGTGAATAATCCTTACCAGAGCTTTTCTGTGTGAAAAGTCTGGACAGGAAATATATGTACATGTACTGCTTGGGTTAAAGGTTTTAGCAGTAAAAGCCTCATCTGACTGCATTACTTCACCATTACCATCACAAGTTATGGTAAAAAAGGATACAGAAAATGTTTATCCTAACACTCTATATTACTTACTTCATGATGTATGTCACATTTTACATTACCATAACTATTTCAAGTATTATAATTTAGCCTGAACTTCTATTTTTTGTAATGTTTTTCTGAAACATTATACTTGGACTATTAATTGGACTTATACTTGCCAAAAACAAAAAATAACCAGACTCCCTTATAAGACCTAAGAGGCTGAAGGCTTATGACCTTTACCAGAACAGAGTTTCATATGTGGTCTTCAAGGTGACTCACTAAAAGCTCTGATTGTTGATAAAAACCTAACACCTCAGAAAGAAAACAAGTGCAATGCTGAGGGGGAAGCAGCAGAAAATCATCTGATTGAGCACTGGAAAATGACCTTGAGAAAAACTGTGGGGGAATTCCAGAGATGAGCAGTATCTGAAAAGGAGGTGGCAACTATAGAAAAATAAACTTTACTGTGAGAAATCTGATTAGGAAAACAGATTTCTACAGTCTTGATAAAAATATATGAATATTTGTTTTCTCCTCTTATTCAACTATATGGCCCTGAATTTTTGCTAAAATTCTCAACATAAAAATATGATTGACTTTTATAATTCCATTTTTCTTGAGAATAAACCAAGAAATATTCTCCCACATGCCACCTGCAAACCCAGCTGATTTAATTACTCTGACTAACTACACATCTGGCAAAACCCAGCATGCTTTCTCCAGTAAAAGCCAAAAGATTTTTCTAAAATATGGTATTGAATACCTTTTCACAGCAAACAGCAAATCAGACCACATATGCATATTTATGTATATACATGTATGTATTTTCAGGGGAAAATACTTGATATTATAACATTATTCTTGTCTTGAAACAAACTTAATGAAAACTTGCCCACATTTTAAGGTGAGAGAAAAACAGTCAAAGAGCAAGTAAGGCACATGAAGTGTGTGAGGCACAATGGGAGCAGCAGAACATCCTTGTGAGCAGGTGCAGGCACTGGGAGCCTGGTGCTGGCATTTGGAAATGCGGGAGATGATGTGCAATGCTGTGATTGCAGTCACTGCCTTCAGAAGCCCCATTGTCTGCAGAACCTGGGGCTGACCCCCAGAGCACTGCTGGGGACCCCATGCATCCCACGGAGCACTGTTTACCTCTCTGCAGGATCAGCTCCCTTTTATGCACATTTCACACCGAAGTGCTGAAATAAAATGGTCTGCTCACCTACCTGCTACTTAACTAACTCAAAAGTTTAATTCAGGAAGTGCTTTGAAAACCCAGGATGAAATATGTGTTCTCTGATGAGTACAGTGAACTACCTTCCCGCTACCCTTTAACAGAAAGCTGTGTTGAAAAGCTCTTCACCGCACAAATGAATTTGAATTGCTGACAAAGCATGAGAATTAGTGCTTCATCTATTGTATTTGCCATATTTTCAGCCTGCAGAGTTTTGCATGCCAAAGTCTCTTCAACATAAACACAGAAAGGGAACCAAAGATCACAAAAAATGTGAGTTCTCCAATTTTCCTCAATAGAATTTTACAAAGAAATACTTAAAAAAAAAAAAACAAAAAGAAATAGAAGGATATGCTCACCCTAGTCAAAAAGTTTTCCTTCAAAAGAGTTTTAAAGAAATAGTAATTCCCAATTATTGTATCTAAGTGTTATGCTAAGAAATTGAAGGCTCATGATTTAGGCTGTATGTGCTCAATAGAGTGGATTAGGACTATACAATATAACAAGTTTTCACAGAAATTTACAATATAGCTCTGGCGGGTAGGATTTTATGAGTCATATTTTTTTAATCTCAACTGCAGCACAACATCCTCTCCAGTTCATAAATACATAATCATTCTTTACATATGTGTCCATTTACTTGAAGACACTGTACAAATGTATTGGATCTATAATGCCATTACTGTATTGTAATGCAATTTTTGAAACAAAGTTTAGCTGTAAGCCAGGAAGTGAACCCACATGCCTAACCAGTCTTCAGTGAGCTATTGTTTAAGATATTCTGAGTCAAAAATTTCTGATTTTGTTAAAGCAAAAGAAGATTTGTACAGAAAGAGTCCCAAACAAGGACTGTGTCTCAGATCTGACAGAGTCTTACAGGAGGGATTGTAACCTGTGCTCTGATATGCTCTTGACTTTGGTCAAAGGCAGAACTCCCAGCGGCTTCAGGCTGTAAAATCTTGCTCTTTTCTGACAGCAATACAGTTTGTTAAAAGAGGCACCTCCACGACGCCAAAGCAAGATTTATCCATGTGTAAAAGCAGTCTGATGCTGTCCAAAGAAAAAGCTGGTCTGATAGTTTTTGGCCTTTTTATGTGTTGAACTCAAGGCAGACATTGTTACTGCTGCGAAAGAAAGCCAGGTATAAGTTTTCGATAAATTCAAGCAGTAAAGTCATGAAACGAAAATGTCTTCAGTTCAGCAAAATATTCTAGCATGGAAGCCTTGCATGAAAATTTAACAGTGGAGTATTTGAGCTATTAGTGACACTTATTTTCAATAGATTACTTTGGACTTCAGAATTTGACTGAAAAAGGAATTAAGTCTCATGACTCCAAGGGGGATATTTTGAGTCTTTTTATCACATACTTAGGATTCTGGTCCAATAAAATCTTTCTTCTTTTTTAGTCAAAATTTTAGTCAATGGTCTCAAAAATTCCAACCAGCACAAAATTTTTACATGGCAATTAGCATAAAGTGGACATTAGGATACCAGACCTGGAAGTGTATATTCAGTTTAATTGTTTCCTTTCTGCATTTGAATTCAGGAAATTTATGAGCTTGTTAGGTGGTTGTTACTCACTGAATAAAAAATAAAAATCCCTATTTTCTTCACTTCAAAAACATTTTGTTTTGCAAAAAAAATTGCTCCAGAAATACCAGGGGTCACCTGTTTTACCTTGGAGGGGCATGAAAGTATTATTTTTGAGGACTGTCCTGCAGAAATGTGGTAAGGTCTGTCTTTCATTTCTCCCTGCTTAGGGAGTCACAGGATAGTGGCCAAATAATTATGCTACATACAGTTTGAGGTAAGCACTGCAATGTCAAAAATACTTAAATATTATAATATGATTTTAAACCAAATTTTCACACCCTTTCTCTGAATGGCTAGACTCTTGATTGGTCACATTTACGTACTTACTTTATCTCAAGAAGCACTTCATTCAGTGAGAATTTATGTCAGCTGAGGATCTGAAGATGGTCAACTCACAAAGCTTTACAATAAGAATTGTCTGAGAAGTTAACTCAGATCTTATACTTGTACTAAATTACAAAAAGAGTAGATTTTAACTTGGATCTGTAGCTTCCTGTTGGATGTTCTAAGCACCAGACTATGAGAAAAAAATCACATTAAAACAAAAGTATAGATGATAATTCAGCCCATATTTGCAAATACATCCAAATCTTCTATCCCTGGGACATAAAACTGGCACTTAAAATATTCAAAAAGATATTTTGCAGATATTTACATGCCAATACTTGACAACACAGTTCTCAAATAAAAACATTGGTGGGATTTTTTTGCAGCTTCTGAGGGCTTGAGTATTCTTTCTGCTGTAATTTCTTTTCTCTTGAATTACATTTATAATTAGATCTGGAAAAGAACGTAAGGGATGGATGCCAACTGTTACAAATATTAGATAGTGGTCACTTTCCTTTCTGAGACAGTGTCTGTAAATACACTCAACAGTGCACAGAATGTTTTCATGATATAACCATTGTTTAGTTTCTGTGTGGCTATAATTAATAAGTACAAAATCCCACCAGGAATTCTACTAGCCTTGATTTCCTAAATAGTGTTTAGCTGAAATTATTACAGAGGACAGTGGACAGTAGTAGACAATGTGTAGACACAAGGGAGGCCATGACCCTTTTCCACAGGTAGCCTGAGGCACAATAAAGTGGTTGCTTTAAACATTGAGAGCATCAGGATCAGCAGCAGCAATGAGCTGGGTACCCCACCAGCACAGCAAGCACAGGAAGAGCCCCTGATCCACCCGAAATGCCCACCCTGTGCAGAGCTGCCTCAGTGACAGCTGATGACTAAGCAGATAAGCTGACTACATGCAGCCTTTCAGGCTGACTAATGTGTTATCTAAACATATAGAAGGAAGACGAAAATTGAGATGTTCTTACAAAAGGGCTTCCTGTCAGTAAGTCTTATTTTTAACAAAAAAGAGTCACCTCTCCAGAACTTCACACTAAAATTCAATAGTTTCATGTAGAGGTGGCCTTTTCCCTCTCATTATAAACATGAAGAACAACAAAATTCAAAGTCATAAATACTACTGAGTCAAGGTGAGCCCATACAAAGGTTTGATTTTCTTAAAAAGAAGAAGAAAAAGAATATCAAATGTTAATGACACTTATGAACTAGCAGAAGAGATACAGAAAGTAAAAGTTAGCTGTAAAATTGCTACTTCAGGGCTGTAGCACTTACATTGTGCAAAATATAAAGGAGAATTACGAAGCCTTCCTGGAAAAAAGTAGTGGGAACAACTCTTTAAGATGGAAGGGTAAGTATATAACAGGCAATTATGGGAAGATGGTTTGGATGAAACAGTTCTGTGATAGATTCTGCTTGATTTTATTTCTGAATTTATCCACAGAAAATTGTGTGTCAGTAATTTTTCCCTTCTTTAGTACATTTTTAATATCTTTTATAAAAAGCAATTCTGAAAAGCTCTCCTCCCAATTCAATCATTTTCTAATGTCAAAATATAGAATTTATTGCACAATATCAAAGCTATCAAATTTATTTCAGCTTATTTTCTAATAAGGTTGTGGATGATACAGTTTACACAAAAATTTATGCTTTTAAATTTGTTCATCCACCTCATTTGTACATACAAAGAATTTTCCAAATGTGAAGATTACTGCATTATATTTCACTGTGTATATTGCAAAAGTACTTACTAGACTTCCTGCTAAAGTAAGTCCAAAAAATTCATGTTCAAACATAATACACAATAAATGATGCTCCCCTACAGGAATTTAGTATACAGAAAGATGTTGGGTGGAGGAAATCTCTTATTCCTGTTTAAGAGAGCATTAACACAGAAAAAAACTTACATTCATTATATATCAATTACTGCCTATTTTTGTAGATGATATGTATGTAAAAATGGTCCTTTAACACAATAAAAGCACTGCAGCACTATTTTTTGAGGCATTAACTTTTCTTGTAAATTCCACTATGTGGATTCTTCAAAATTAATCTGGGTCAAATCACATCAAAATTACTGTCACCTTTTCCCAAGCTATCAAAAGTGGGGAAAAAAAAAAAAGGCTAACACTATTTTACTCAAAACCATTCCAAAAGGTTACTGGGATAAAGTCAACATTTCTGTAACCTGTTATAACCAGGTTCAGGTTAATAAATTTTAATTCCATTGACCTGAACTAGGATATTCCAGAACCAGATTTGAACATTCATTTCCTTCTATCTTGAATATTTGATCATTGGTTTTGCCCTCACAAGTACACTATTATCTAGTGACTCCTCTATGCTTGATACCATGAAGATAATAGCAATCACTACAAATATCAATCCCTCCCTCTTTTCTGGCCTAAAGGAGGCATAGTTTGTTTATATTTTGTAGTTTTTTTCAGTTGTTTCTCTGTGTGTAGAAGAGAAAACTGTGTGTGAAATGTTATTACTGAGGAAATTAACTGGAAGACACGCTGCATAATTAGCTCTCAAATTTTTAAGCCAGTAGTTAATAATTCACATTGTGTGGGTCAGAAAGGTCCATTGAGTAATGCAGATTCTGATGAAACCATAAGCCCGAAGTTTCTCATGACAATCTGGCAGCAACCTGTCCTAAAAATTTCATAAGAAAAACAAAAATAAACCTATGATGTAATTAATTAGCTAATGTAATTAGCTTTTCTCAGGAATTGCTTACCAGTCAACACAAAGTATTTTTCAGAATACTCTGAAATATTGGGGAAAACTTCCTCGAGAAGTTGACAACCTTTATAGGAATTGATGTGAACTGTCTTCAGGAACTGGTGTCTAGCAAAGATTCCTTCTTTAATAAATCAAAGATCAAGTTAGGAGTTTGTATTACTGACCTTATGAAAATTGTTCCTTTATTTTTATTGCATATGTATAAAAACTGAATCTGTACATTTCGTATCTCTAATATTACATCACCCAGCATGTTTAGGCAAAGCAGATACTATGATAACGTCTTTACACAGTACAAAGGAAGTGAATAATTACAACTCATCAGACAGAATATAAGCATTCAAGTGTCAGCTGTCATAAAGTGGGATTAAAATTTCATGTGATTAAGAGCAAATTGGATTAAATATGTTTTAAAAAGAGACACAATTTTTTTCCAACTGTAACTCCATGGCTTGTATATTCATACACAGCACCTATAAAGAAAAGAAAAGCTAAAATAGCTCACAGAAGAAATAACTGTGAGAAGACATGGAAGAAGAGTCCAGACACAGATGGTTGCAGTCTGTATTTATTCTCAAGGAAATATCACAAGGCAGCCCATATGATGCTGAGGAAATAAATAGTGTATTTGGACGCTAGCATACACTGTGTTTAAAAAGATCATCCATCCTGTCAGAAACAGAAATTTTATATAGAGGAAATATGGAGGCTGCAATTTGTGTGCAACCTCTGCTCCCTCCCTTCCTTTTGCTGAAATGCCAGGCAAAGACAACAGCAGCCGTGTTGGCTGTGCATAGATAGATGCAACCAGGACTACTAATGCTAATGAGGATAAAATTTCTCTTTGTGCAGTTCCAGCTACATAATCTTCTTCCTGGCCCTGCCATTGGCATCTATTTGTTTTTGTACCAGGTTCGGTCACTTGGTCCCTGCTGTCAGACTGATGCCACCACAGCCACCTACACACGTTTCCATCTGAGCTGCCCCAGCTCCGAGGGGCTCTACCAAGGGAGCGCCCTCCCGGTGCCACCACACCCGGCAGGGAGGACAGCTCCTTTCCTGCTTTATGACCTCCTTATTTTTCCAAACTGAGACTTCCCCCTCTGAATAACTCCTCTTACTTTTGTTTTAACTGACTTAGTGCATGTATTCCTATTAAAAAGTGAAAAACAACTACAGAAATCTTGAAGAATATTAGACCTCTTTAATCTTTAGAAGTCTTCTTTTTCTACAGCAAAAAAAAAAAAAAATTAAATATTTTCCTCGTCTTTTTCATTAAATATTATCACTTTTTACTTTAATTCCTTTGTTTAAAAAAAATGGAAATAATTATTCTAAGTTAAGATTAAGAAATTGTTTATATGCACAAATCCACTATTAACAGCTATGCAGCATGAGATTGGTATCATAATGGATTTACTCCATTATATTTATTTTGTACACTTTTAGGGATGAGGAGATTGGTTTTTTGTTCCTGAAAAAACGCATTAAAAAACCAAACAAATAAACAAAAAAAAAACCCAACCAAAAAAACCCACCAAAAACCAACCACACCAACCAACCAACCAACCAAACAAACAAAAATAAAACCCACCAAAAAACTCAAAACACAAAACACCAAAACCAACCGAAAAATCCCAACCAAAAGAAATGAGCAGTGTTTAGTCCTAATCAGTTATCTAAGGTACAGAAGAACATAATTTCTATATGAAAATGAAAGGTACAGTTAAAATTATTACTTTCTTTCTCTTCCTATTTGTAAAAACAACTTAGAAGTGATTTTTTTTCAAGCTTTCAGGACATATGATAATTAAAAAACCTTATCACAGCTGCAAAGCACATAATGCTAACAATGTTCCAAGGAAAATATTAGGCTTTTTGAACACTTAACATATGATAATAAGGATATATTATGGAACATGCTATTCTTATTTTTGTATTTTAATAATTACTTCCTCAGCTGTGTAGTTGTTTAAACCCCTCAATACTCTACCATAAAAGTTAGCAAAGTGAAGCAGTCTATTTTTGCCACA